>JACXSJ010000429.1:0-107909 GCA_014851325.1 Pentalonia nigronervosa | reverse complement strand
ATCGAATCTCGAATGACAACAATTGAACAATATCAATATATCATGGCTAAAATGCTAAATAGTAAATACATGGCTTAAATATACAAGGTTATTGCAGTAGTACCCTCACTATATTGTTTTATCTTGTTATAGTTTTTCGATAGTCCGATAGTCTGATAGTTTTTCGATAGTTTTATAAAACAACCGAGTAATTAGATAGTTTAAACTATCGAGTACTTCGATAGTTTTCACTGGTTGTGCCCATCACTAATTATTAGATTAACATTTGAGTCAATACCGACTTACCGTGGAATGATGTGAAAAGGGAGATAAAATTAGGAGATAAAATTCGTGATATAAATAGACAATAGCACAAAATCGATTTAAATGTTTTGAAATTGTTATAATATGAGCATAAATATATAATATATATACATAATAATATACTTACAACAAAGCTTCTAATATCCCCAAAAATAATCGTGCCTAGTATCTTTAATAATTTTAAATAGTAATAAATTTCTATAATAAAACTTATGAGGAACTTTACATTACTAAACTTTAAGGTTATTTGATTGAGTGAAAATATGTTCATTTATATTTATAGAAAAAAATGGACTTTTAAAACTAGTTTTGTGTAAAAATTGCTGTTTTGCCATAATTTTTTTCTCTCTAATTATTAAGAAAGTACCTATTGCAATTTTTTTATTTTAGATCCATGAAAATACCATCCACTATTCACTTTCCTTACAGAAATAAAACTGAAAATCTAAGCATTTTTAATTTTAACTACTTTAATAAGTGATGACAGACACAAAATCCACATTGTAAAATTAATACATACATAGCTTCGCTCAAAATCTAAAATATACCAATTTATAAAAAATCTAAATCTAAAAAAAATTGGTGTCTATCAATGAATCCCTCTATTAAGGAAGAAAGAAAATTTATTTTATGTATTCTAATTAAGTACTACTATTATTCCCAGTAAAATACCATTTAAAAAATATTGTAATTTTGTGTATTTATTTTTAATTTTTTAACTTATAATTGTTGATAATGTTAAAAAAAAACCATTTTTTCAGCAAATTTTCCAATTTTTTTGGAAACCTATTTTTCTAAAAATGTTGATTCATATGTTAACTGTTGCAACTGAAAACCATGCATAGAAAATATATTTACTTTTATTTTTCAATCATAAAAATCATATACCAATGGAGAGAATCCTTAAACCCTGTTGACACCTTTCTCTGTAAATTCCTCACTGGTAGTATTATATAAAAATAAGCAGGAATCTAGATTTTTTTTATGTTTGTTCTGTGAAATTTATTTTACATAACTACCTATTGAACTAATTAAGTAAATCACTTAAAACAGGTAATATTTTAGTATTTTTAGTGTATGCTCCTCAAATTGGATCTACAAATTATAACTGTGATTTACCTGCATATGTTGAAATAAATACTTAAGAGTTTAAAGTTTTGAAGTACAATAATTTAATCTAAATTTCCACCACCAGAGTATAATAACCAATTCAATCAATGTTTTTTATATCATATAACTGAAAATCGTTGATACACAATTTCTTGTTTCAAAAGTCTAAATATTTTCTGATTATTTTTAATTCATAACTTATTTAGTTTATTTCAGAATTTAATTATAGCAATAAATATAGTATTTATTTAGCCAGTACCATCATATGTGATTTTTATTCTTTGATATAACTGTATAGGTATGACATATGTGTCAACTCATCTAACATACTATATTGATTAAACATTATTTATGGTAATTTAGCCTTAATACCACATAACACATAATATGATATAACTCAGTAATCATTTGTCAATGAGTAATAATAAAATAAATAAAACAGTTTTTATCTCCTTAGTGCACAAGTTCTTTTATTGTATAATGTATTTAGTTAAATATTTTACAGGATTATCCCTTATAAAATAGTTAGATATGAAAAATAAAAAGAAAATTTAGTGATTAATAATCTAATTTTTTCTTTAAATATTAATTTTATGAAAATTTTAATAATACTTTAACATTTTTTATGCATACAAAGAATGAAAAAATGTATTTCCATTAATGACCATACTTTTGAAATTCCCATTCTCTATTATCAAGTGGGCATACTTGTCGAGTTTTTAACCAACGAGATATGCAATGAAAATGAAAAGCATGATTACACACGCCCCATGCTACTGTACATTCTTCACTAGTCGCTGATGCTTGATTGGCTTGACATTCAATACATAAGTCCATGATGTGATTACGACAAATGGCACAATTGTCCACAACAATGTCCCAAGCCCATAAAGCAACAGCATTCCATTTCTTTACTTCAAATCTTTTCTTTTCTCCACGACTACTGGTACTTGATGATGGTGCTTCAACATCTTCTTCGTCAATTTCCATATTTTCTATAAATAATAAAAGTATATTTTAATATTTGTTAAAAATACAAATACAAGACTGTAGTAGATATTACATTTTAAATTGTTAGTATATGGAAAGACATAAACAATACCATTTTTCAAACTATTTATTTTAATTAATCATTTAGCTATAAATGGCATATTATCTTAAATTTTAAATAGTTAAGATTTCTACATTAATGTAATAAAACCAAATACCCAATAAAATAAAAAAGTTAGTAAGTTACCTAACGTATTAGTCTTTTATAAATTAATATTTTTTAAATATAAATTAACTAAAGATAAGTAATATCTATGCAAAACATTGATTAGAGCATATATTCTTTACATAAATTAAGGAAATAACTTTTTGATAGAAATGCAAAATTCTTCTTATTTCTAACTGGCTACATATTATATTAACATTATAATCAGGGCTTTGCACACAAATGTAACCACCATGTAAGTGGTATATAATTTATATGTACTTTCTGCAACTAAGATGATAATTTGTATGTTTAAAGAATACAGATTATTATCTTATGATAAGCAATATAAATGTTATTACATAAATTAAAACTATGTACCTGTATTTTACAATTAAAAATAAAAGAAGACCTTGATCATTGTTTTATTATATTTCATTATGTTCAATAATAATTGTGTTGTGCCATTTTATCTCTGGAATGATCATGTGTCGAAAAGTTTCATTTCCCTTTGACCAATAAATTAACATTATTAAATAAACTAAATATATAAGACAAATATATATATTGTTATTTACAAATAATACTTATTTAATATTTAATGAAGATCTAAGTATCCGTTTGAAGCCTGGTCTAACATTTCAAAAGTTTCAACTGATTTTTATTTTTATTTAATATTATTACATGACTACCTACATGATTTATTTCATTTTTCTTGTTGTATTATATTATGAATTACAATATAAATTTAAAAATTAAAGCTGATGTAAAAAAATCTATCATGTCCATAATTTTAGATTTATCTTAGGTATACATTAGGTAAATTTATTTTCCAATGTCATAAAATGATTTGAAAATAACCAGAACAAAAATATGTTTAGTTAAAATAAGTAATGAATGAGAACTTTTATCAGTAGTAAATTACTGATTAATGGTAAGTATATTAATTTAAAATGATATTTTTTCATTATGTTTACTTCAAAAATAAAATTTGATTACTATTTTATAAATCAAATTTGCATTGAAAACATCATATTAATTTATGTATAAAAAAGGTTTTTTTTTAATACCAGAATTAACCATAATTAACCCAAATAAATTTAAATTTAACCTATCAAAAAAGTTCATTAACCTGAAACACCTGAATTTTCTTTCAACACTTGAAACCAAAAAATAATTCTAATGAAAAGCTCCGATTATAATCAATATTAAATGTTAAAAAAAATATTTTAAAAATAGGTAGTTTAGTAATGAATATAAGGTGCTGCTTTAAAGCCTTATACCATAATAGCTAATGAAATAATCATTTATAATCATACTACAAGAATATAACATTTACATTTACTTCAGTTCTGTAGTCTGTTCCAAATAAGAAAGGAGCATCTTTGCTAACGCACATAGAATCGTGGAACAGTTTGTCTCATATTCATGATAGATTCGCTTCGTGATTGTTCATCATTGGCAACATTTTAAGATAATAATCAACCATTATTGTCTGTCAAATATGCAAACCTGTACTACTTTTTGATGATAGTTCCTTTCTTATTTGGTTCAGCTTAGGTTCTGACAACATATTTCATATATGAGATGTTTTCTCAGTATAAAAAATAAGTTATATATCATATCAGTTTAACAGTTTAAAAGGACATAATATAATATTTTTTAGTAGGTAACAAGACGTTCTAAGGTTTAAACAAACGGTAAAATTAGAATTTAACTTACCTTCGGTTTTTAAAATGAAAAAATAACCTTGTAGCATTGATTATAGAATAGACAGATAGCCCACACGATGTTAATATTTGGCGACCACACGTACATGCAGCCACTATGAGGCGCTAGTGTAGTCGGGATACAAGGTGGTGGTACCCCCATCATAGATATTAGTAATAGTTAGTGGGAGGTGGGAGGGAGCTTATCGCGCGGTGCCCATCTAAAAATAGAAAAAAGTAAGAAACTGAAATGCCAGAATCATTGCAAATAATAATTATTATTTTATTATCCCTACTATCTTGTTAATCGTTCCCTGTGTACTATCCCGCAACTCGTATTTTCGGCTGTCTTCTGTAGTGTGTAGCTTGCGTAATTATTTTTAATTAATCAAAATATTTGTAAACATGTCTGGAAACAAGTGCCAATATTTAAATTGTGGCAAATCAAGGAAAATGTTTCCAAATTTAAAAATGTTTCGTTTTCCAAAAGACGAAAGAAAAGAAATATGGATAATAAATTCAGGTAAGGAAATTGTTTTAATTTTTCATAAAGCATTGCGAATATTATTTTGTCACTACCTAATTAATAATTATTAAAAAGAAAATATCTATTAATTATAATATATATATATATATATATATAGAATATGATAAGTGATTTATGAATGTTAAAATATATGATTTATCTACCTACAAATATGATTTATTATTTTATTAACTTATTTTTATAAATTTACACAGGAAACACAAGTTTATTTTCTGTCGAATCAGATAAACTTCACAATAGGTACATTTGTCAAGAACATTTTCCACCCGAGAGCTTTTTACAAAATTTTACTCAAAATCGTTTGTTAGACACTGCTATTCCCTATAACTATAAATCTGAGGTTCAACCATCTACATCATCAGTCATTAACCAAAATGATAAATCTGAAAAGGAGTATAATATTTTAATGTCAGCACCAACTAAAACATATACACGCTCAAAATCAGACATGGTAGAGTTAGTTTTTCCCAGTTTCCCTTCAATGTTTTCTACTCCTCAAAAAATTAAAATAACAAATATAATAGACATGCCTAGCTCAAATTTAAAAAGGAAATCTGATTTGATTAAAATAGATACGCCTAGAAAAATTAACTTAAAACAAAAATTAAAACAAAAAAACAAATCAATTCATAGTAAAATAAGTCACATTTCAAAATTAAAAAAAAAAGAGTTAATACTTTTAACACCCATAATAATGTTAAGAACTCAATAAATATGCATAACTTTCCATCAATTAATTCCAAGGCTATCGTAACAATGCAATTAAAAGATAGGCTTCGTCCATGGACATTAAATGAAAAAAATTTAGCTTTAAATTTATATTATAAATCACCAACAGCATATAAATTTTTACATTCGCAAAATGTTATCTTACCTGGACCATCGATTATTCGTCGTTGGATCGGTCAATCAAAATTCTTACCAGGTTATAGTAAATTATTTTTCAGCCATATACAAAAAAAATTTGAGTCATCTGATTATAAAGAAAAAGCGTGCACTGTTTGTTTTGATGAAATGTATATATGTAAAAGAATTTATAGAATATTCCAAAGAATTTGATTTTATTGAAGGTTTTGAAGACTTAGGTCATTATGAGAGAACCAATAAAAGTGCCAACTGTGTTTTAGTATTTATGGCCAAGGTATTTATTCACAATGGAAATTTCCAATTGCATATTTTCTTGCTCATTCTGGAGTTAATAAAACCATTTGAAAAAATTTAATAATTGATGTTTTACAAAAGTTATTTGATGTCGGATTGTGTGCAAAAATTATAGTTTGCGATCAAGGAACAAACAACCAAAGCACTTTAAAATCATTAAATATTTCAGAAGATAGTCCATTTTTTTTTATCAACAACAATAAAATATTTTCTTTGTTTGATGTTCCACATCTACTTAAAAGTGTTAGAAATAATTTAATTAATGCATGTTATATAAAAGATAATAAAACAATCTCATTTGATGATATAAAAAAAAACATACGAATTGGATAAACAAAATCATAAAAGTAGGTCTCTTGTCAAAATAACAGATGCACACATTTACCCAAATTCTTTTCAAAAAATGCGTGTTAAATTTGCAGTACAATTATTAAGCAATTCCATGTCTGCAGCAATTCGAACTTTTATACAAACAGGACAACTTCAAAGTAACACTTCATCAAATACTGCTGATTTTATTGAGTTTATCAATCATTTATTCGATTGTCTTAATAGCAGGTCTTTATATAGCCATAATCCATATCTCTGTGCATTAACTGATGTAGTTACTGTAAAAAATTTTTTAATAGGAGCTTCACAATACTTCACAAATTTGCAAAAATTAAAAAAAAGAAAATTAACACAACCACCCTGTTTTAAAGGTTTTACACAGACCATTAATGGTGTATTGCAGTTTTTTGAAGCAGAGAAATCTAATGATATTGTATTTTTAATAACTAATCGTTTAAATCAGAATAGGTTAGAAAATCTTTTTAGTATTTTTCGACAAAAGTATGGTTATAATAAAAATCCAACAGCCAGAACAATCAGAACTTTGATTAGAAGTAATTGTATTTTTTCTTTATGTACATCTAAAGAAACAAATTGTGAGACAACCAAAGATGTTAATCCAGTTATAATTGATCCAGTTAGACCACTAAATAAAATAAATTTTAATAGTTTAAAATTATCTTCAGATTCAGATACAGAATGTAATTCTAATTTATCTTTCTGTTTTTTGTCATCTGATGAGGACTCAGTTAATACTGATAATAATACTGATGTTACTTTAGAAGACTGTTCTGTTACATATTTTGCAGGATATTTGGGCTATAAATGTATGAAAAAATTTAATTGTAACCACTGTCAACTTTATTAATTATTTACTTTAATAATTATTCACAAATAAAAACTTAAACGATAAAAAGCAATTATTTTTACTTAATAAAAATTATATTTCTATAAATAATAAAAGTGGACTTAAAGCATAAAATGTATATAATTGAACAACTTTTAATTTGTAAAATATTTAATAAAACAAAAATGTTTTCAACCATATCAAAATTAGCTAAACTTTCAAAATTAAAAATATTAAACCACATCTAAATAATAATAATATTTTCATTCATTATTTTTGGTTCTGACAATGTACCTGTGAACATTTCTGCCAGTATCTACATGCTACAGGATCCATATTGTCACTAATAGACTCAAGATATATAACATATTGTAACCCTTATTGTAACTGTTGGATAATGTAGTTTTTAATATAATATTATTATATAAACAACCAAGATGTTTTTTTTTATTCCATTACCATACCTTGTCAAAAATAACAATATTTAGCTGGTGTAAATGTACCTTGAAATATGATGTATTTTAATTTTTAGGACCAGTAGTAAAGATTAATTCAGTACTTTTAAGTGTACAATATTTCATTGTTGAAATCAATTTTATAAATTTTGAACTACAAAATAGTTTTAAACTATAAATTTGATAAATTTTGTTTAAATTCAAACTTTAAATACTTATAAATAAATTTGTGACTATGTATTTTTAATATTTTTCAACTTGTAAGAACTAAGAGTTGTATTGCTGGATTAACATAAGTCGTGTTTAAATCGTGGTAAATTGGTTTGTAAACTGAAAAAAATCTTAAGACTTAACAGTCTGTAAAAACAAGAAAGTAGAAAATCGAAAATAATACCACCGTGATTAGTTGATAATATTTTGATAATAATTTTCGATAATAATAATTGATTACAAACGCGATAAACAATTTATTGTGGTTGCTCTAATTAAAAGCGGTTGATTGATACAACGCCATCTATAGGCAACCCGTTAAAATATAATTTTAGTCGCCAAATACTCCTATGCCATGGGCTATCTGTCTATAATCAATGCTTGTAGTCTAATATATAATTATTATATTATTATAATTATATATAATTATATAATTGTTCGAACTACGAACAATAAATGTTCATGAGTGGAATGATCTAAGCAAGCTGTCAACACTGTGACCGTTGTCCAGCTGATGGTGAACGGCGTGCTTGCCAACATTATTGTTGTGTTGGTCATTCCATGTATGTTAATCTCAGTGTCATTATTTTATTTTGTTTTTGCGCGTCCTGCCCGCCTAACATTTTTCTCACCCGTTTTTTTTTTGTTGTTATAGAACCATTTTTCTTTTGTTTTCTTCAATTTTTTTGGGCCATCTTTTTTTTATTGCTTTTGAAGCCCGACCTTTTTCATTTTTTATTTAGATTTGAATTGTTCATCTTGAGCTGATGACTCGTTGGTTGCACGTTCTCTGGATTGTCTCACACTTTGATTTTAGTATTGTATTTTTCATTGTACAAATGTGAGCTTTCCGAAACGGTAGCGTTCCGATTCGAAGCAACCAACGTACACCAGTTCAGCAGGCAATGGCTGACGTGCCTTCATCCATGTTATTTGTTATTCATTTATATTGTATTACATTGCAAACTTATTTATATTGTATTCCAAAACTTATTCATGTTGTATTCCATTGCGGAATTATTTATATTATATTGTATGGTATAATCAACATATTGTTGATCGCCGTGCGCAAAACAATAATGTTTATACAAGAAACAAGACTACAAAACTTAACCAAAGTACCGGCCCCGTACTTCGGGGTTTCAGATTTTCAAGTGTTCTGTGTTCAGGAAGTGTTTTATTTGATCATGATAAAGCAAATTTAAAATTATCTAAAACAAAAGTCAAAAAATATCAATAAGTACCTATTCAGAATTGTTGTGAACCCCTGTTTTTAATATTAATTTTTGCTTATGTAGCCGTACGTCGACTGCCGTCGCAAAAATGTTTATCGATGCAAAATCGGTCGATTGCTACTAGGGATGGGAAATATGAATCAGTTGAGTGAATCGATTCAGTTGATTCGATTCACTCAGCTGAATCGATTCAGTGATTCATCTCGATTCAATGAACTACTCAACTACAAGTATTCAGATAAAACTGAATCAAGACATGATTATAGGGTAGGGAATGTAAAAATTTTCCTGAGGTTATGTTAATATCGATAAACCGATATATTAAATCACTAGATGACTTGTTTTGAGTGTTTTAGTCTCACTCTCACATTTGACGGCTGGTTCATAACGACTAGTATATAAAGGTTTTCTATACTAATTACTATCAGTGCGAAGTACTCCCTGTTTCTCTTGATTTCGGGTCAAGTCTATACAATGGAAAGTGTTGTAGTCCGAGGCTGACGAGTCTTCATTAATCACAACGATATTATATAAATAATTAATAATATAATACATAAATAATAATGATAACATGGGTACAGGTATTTTTGCTTTTTGGCGTAAAATAATGATTATATAGTGTATACTAGTACACTAGATGTCGTAGAAGATTGAACAAAATTTAACCATAGATATATAAACATATTACCTAATTCAGTTTTGAAACAGTGTTACCGATGAACCGATTCATTTTACAACACTGAATCGATTCAATCAACACTGAATCGATTCAATCGGTTCATCTAGCTGATTCGATTCAGTGAATCGAATCATTCATGAATTACCCATCCCTAATTGCTACACGTCGAATTAACAATACATTTATTAATTAAGTAAAATAATAGTTCTGTTGTAAACCGGCTCATCTTAATAAACTTATTCCTCTCAATCGAATTTGTGTTAATCTCTGTTGAATCCAACCTACCAAACTTTCCTATTCCGTCTTTTTTTGGAAAGAAACCAACCGACGGGAAGGATGACGACGTTTACCGGAAACCAACCGGTTAAGTCATAACAGAATAACCTTAAAAAAGTTTTCTTAACATATTTTGTTCCAAACTTTACACAATAAACATAAAATATAAAATATCATATTAGATTGTATAAAACTATAAACACACATTCAACTGTTCAAAATTCCAATTTTCAATGTAAAATAGTCCATTAATATTTTTTTTATATATTTTCAATAGAATTCAATTTTTAAGTAATATTATATTTTATTAAAAACAGTTAAAAAAAATTATAATAGTTTTATTCTGTTCCATGAAAATCTGTTTATCATTTATCACTTTATCAGAATAATATATAAATAATTGTAATCAATCTGCAAATTCCTATTTTATTTTTAATTTTAAAATTTAAATAAGTCAAATACAAATTTAAAATTTAAAATATTTAATATTCAGTATAATGATTTCTGCATGTTAATGTGTGTGATGCCCGTCAGGAATAATTAATTTGTTTATTAACTGTATTTAAAATATATAATTTTTTTTTTCTTAATTTTGATTTGTAGTTACTCGATTTTATAACATTTAATTTAAGTATTTTCCGTAGAGCCACAGTTTTAAAATTCAACTAATAAATTTAAAATTAAATCATGTTTCCATTGTTTTTAAAAGAAAATGGTATTATTGTTGGAATAGTAATTATGTTTATTTTGTGGTTAGTCCTTTTTAAAAGAATTGCTGATTTTTTTGAGGTACATTAATAAATTTCTAATTAACAAAAATATATATAAATACATAACACATATTTTTATTATTTTAGAAATGTATTTCAATGTATTCATCACACAAATTCAAGTTACCAGAAGTAAATGTTTTATTTTATTCATTGACCAGTGGAGTCTTTTGTTTCATCAGTGTTCCAATATGTTTTTCAACATTTAAATCTTCTACATCATCAGATTCATCCTTAATGTTATGGTTACTGGATTCATTTCGCCATATGATGGATCATTGTGCAATTACAGAATCTGTAGATCCATCAAGAAATTTTAAATTTATTATACTCTATTCATGTTTATTACACAGTGTTTATACATCATTTACAAACAATGTAGATGAACGACCATTATTAAGCACATTAAAGAAAGGAGCTGTACTTAGTTTCTTTGCTTCAACATACTGTTTTGGGTAATTGAAATTACTTATTTTAGTGCCTCAGTAATATACTTTGAGGAACGTTTTTAGGCCATAATCAAAGTGATCTAATATTACTAGTATTTAAAATTGTACAGCTGCACAGAAGCAGGCTTTGTATTCCTTGGACTGTCTAATTTATCGCTTGGAACATTGGAAGCTGCTAGACTCTTGAAAGTTTGTCATAACAAAACAAATAGTATGGTGATCAAAATATTAAGCTTTGGACAGTTTATTGTTCATTGTGTTATTTGGTAAGTAGGAAAGAAAAGCTACTTAGTATACAATTTGTCATTTGTCATTTTATATAATTTTCCTTTTACTTATTAGTTATTTGTTACTTTTAAACAGGATATCAATTTACTTGTTCTTGGTGCCATTTATTGTGCTATCATCGGTCGAAGTGCTAACAATAAATAATGATAATCGGCTACCACTATCAATTATGTTATTTAGTCTTCTAATATTTTACTTGATTGAACTAAGAGACAGTGTATGTTTCATCAGATAATATCTCTATCTAATGTATATATATATATAAATATGTTTTTATTTAAATTACATTAATTTGTTGCAGCCATTAAATATGTCAACAACTAGTGGAAATGGTATATTTAGACTATTTGAATCCCCTAAAAGCTCGTAAGAACTATATTTAATTGTTATTAACTAATTTATTATAATATAATATTATAATTATTATGAATATAAGTTTAATCGCATACTATTATGGCATATTTCTATTATCATAAATGTGTATAATTATTGACTTTTTTAGACAACTAACAGCTGCAAGTAACAGTAACAAAAGGAATCAAAATAAACAAAAATCTAAAGAAAACCTATTAATGTTGTATCAAACTACTAAATGTAAATAAATTTATATTTTGATTATTTAGTTATATATATTTCATAATTGATTTAATTGATTCATTAGATTTTAAACTAATTATTTTTTTATAATTTTATGTTTCAAGAATTATAATAAAATAACATATATTTATTTTAATTCAAATTTTAATTTTATATTATATTATATTACAATAGGTGCCATGGCAGTAAAAAAAAAAGTACAAAAAATCCGACAAGATAAACTAACTACTAGATTACTACTTCCATCTGAAATCAAATCTGAACCCATTGAGGTGATTGAAATATTTGATGATTGAAATATGACCAATAGCTGAATTTATGTCAAAGTGTATTTTTAAAATTTGTAAATAATTAATATCAATAAGTTTTCTTACAGATATAACTTTAAATTTTTGTAAATTAAATGTTTAATTAAATTTATTTGATATTGTAACTTGTAAACTAATTGAACTACAAAATATTTTATTTTTTAAACCACATTTAATTGGTATTTAAAAAATTATATAATAATGTATTAGTTTAGAGACCTATTAGTACATACATTTAAATATGTATGAACTAATTTGTTTATTTATTGTTGGCTTAGAGCAAAAACTTATTAACAGTGAAATTTCAATTATTGTTATTACTCCATCTTATTTGTGAGCTTAAAGTCTATAATTAGTGAAGGGGCACTAAACATCAAATTATTAGTCAAAACTTTTTTTCTTAAATTTACTAACGGTGTTAAAAACATTTTTTGAAACTAAAAACGCATTTATCAAATATTGCTGTTTGGTGATTTTTTGCCTTGATGCAACGATATATTATTTTAATTTATAATATATTTCAATTACTTTAATTTGTGTAATCTTCCTTATTATTTTATCTATGATTTTTCTATTGATAAAGACGAGATATTACTTATTCAAAAAAAAAAATCTCTGTTTTATATTGTAGAAAATTAAGACTTTGTTTTATAAACTTTCATATAACATGAAATGTACATAGTTAATAATATGATTAAATACTTTTATATATAGGTTAAGATACACTTTTTTCCATTTTTAACCAACAGCAATGGTTGATCTGTGTTAACATTAATACTTATAGGATTAAATCTACTTAGATAAACTTTAGTAAAGTAGGCACCTATATCTTGGTCCATGATTTTAGAGCAAACATTCAAACATGGATAATGCAGTCAAATTTAATAACAGCCATATGTTATTAAGATTAAGATTTTAAAAGCACTGCTGGTAGTACTTATAAAATCTTATTAAATCAAGTATAATTTATAAGACAATCTAAAATATGTCTACATTTCAGATACTATTGAGTTAATGGTAACTATTGTCTTAAATTAAATAATAAATATACTAATATTACCAGTATATAATAAAGTATTTTAAGCGATTATTAGAAATTCGCTAAGTTAAACTGGTTTAATATTATTTCACATCCTGCACTAAGATAATACAGAATAGATTAAATTATTTAAATCTATTCTGCGGTTCAAATATCCCGTGCGTTTTTTTTACATCGGTTAGAGTTGGCAAATTTGTTGTATTCAATATGTGCTACTTCATAGACGTATGAAGGGAGGGAGAGGTGTTCAAACGCCCCTTGATATTTTTTTCAAATATATAAATATGAATACAATTTAAAAATTTTTAATAATTTTTTTTTATAATATATTTTTTTAGAAAAGGACAAAAATTAAATATAAACGAATATTGCAAATTATATTCCATAATACAAACAGAATAGATAAAAAAAAAATACATCAATGTTAATTTCTATATACAAGATTACGGTTCACGGAATCACAAATCGTATACCAGATTATATCTGCATATTATCTAAATATTATGTTTAAAGGTGCGTTTACATTAGGCCGCGAACGCGAACGAACGCGAACGAATCGTACCAAATGCAGTAGTGTAAACGGTTTGCCGAACGCGAGCGAATGGGCGCCGAACGATTCGTTCGCGTTCGGAGACGCTCGCTCGGATGGCGGTACGATCAAAGAAATCGTTCGCATACATTCGCGTTCGTTCGCGTTCGCGGCCTAATGTAAACGCACCTTAAGGCCAGGGTCACACGAGCGTTGGAAGAACGAACGTTAAGTTATAACGTACATCACTACCATAGTCAGACGAACGTAGAACGTCAGTTGTTGATTTCACATCTTACAAGATGGACAATGTGGACACCTCGATTTTTGTATACACCGCTATAAGAGTATTACGAAAAAAAAATCGCGTGAATCGAAAATGGTGGGTTCATTCAATAAATAGTGAACGATTATTAAATGGTGCATTTTACAACCTTTATAACTTGCTAAGAGCTGACAATGAGAAATTTTCAGTTATAACATTTGCAGCTTCCATTCATCCATCATTTTTCTTATTCCTGTCTTTATACAACTCGCCACTTACATCCATAAAACTGGAAGTTTTTTTTATTTCTGTTATTAATAGTTCTACATCCATTTTTAAACTATATTTTTATACAGACAAAATTCAGCAATTGAACGATTTTCACGATTAACGCGCGTTAAAACAGCGTTCGTGTGACTGAGTCAATATCTAACAATAAGCTACAAAGTCCGATAAGCGCTTTTTACGTCCGTCGTAGCATGAATCGGACGTCGTCCGGACGGTAAATCCGACGGACGTCAGGTGTGTGACCGTCGTAAAATATAATCACATAATTCAACAACGGACGTCATGACGTCCGTCGTAACGTACGCCAGCAAAACGCTCGTGTGACCCCAGCCTAATCGTGAAAGGTAAAACAAGGTATGTGGTATTCATCCACCTTGGGTTAAATATATTATTACAATAAATAAATGGCGGGAATTTTTATCATCCCATATTCCATACTAAGAATTGATAATGCTCCAATTCAGAAGCAGGCTAAAATTGAAAAAAATTGTAAATTAGAATAAATTATGTTGCTAATATTTACCACGGCCAAAAAGTGCTGTATCCTTACCAAAATTGAAATTAGTATTAAAAATGTAATTGTGATTTATTTTTAAATATTATTTATTTATCATACAATACCATATGAAATAATTGGATAATATCTTGCATTGTAATCACAGTTTTCCTATAATTGTAAGTTACCAATCGACATGAAAAGAACTCATAGTAAAATTCAAAAGGTATTTATGACTTAAAAACACTACAATAAAAATATTCATAAAAGTTTTCTTTTCAGAACCAGCCGGGTAGCTCTAAGCAGATGAAAATCACCTCTTTATTTTCACGCATACCTCCAGAGTCTTCCAAAACTATCACAGAATATAATAAAAATGGACCTTGTATAACCCCTAACTCTAAATCTTTTTCAAGCCCGTTATCAAGTCCAGATGTTATACCACCATCCCCGGTACTGGAGAAAAAGAAAGCTACCAAATCTAAAAGATGTATAAATCGTGTTTTAGTTGACGACATTGAATACAAAGACAAATGTGCCACTTTAAACACAGATACTGGTTCAAATTTTCCTAATGAAAATTTAGGTTTACTTACAAAGAGCACAGAAAATCTTAATGTTGATAGTCAATCATACTCATGTGATACAGCATCAATAGAAAGCTCGTTTACTGAATTTAGTTCAGACTTCTTGTTGGATTGGTTAGTCTATAGTTCTTAGAAACCTAAATATACTTGTATAATATAATATCATATTTAGAAAATATATATTTTAGCGGTATTGATTTAATTGAACCCCATCGATGTGTTATAAAAAAAATCAAAAAAGATTTTGGAAAATTTTGCTTAACATTAAGTTGCTGTAAAAGTTATGAAGAAGATGTATGTTATCTCAGCGGTATTTGGTAAATATTTCATTATTTTATTACTTACTCAATTATTATTTTTTTGTACCTTATTGAAGTCTTATATATGATTAAATGTATATATAGGCTTCATAGTTTATTTGAAGTAGGAGATATTGTAACTGTAATGGCAAAAAAAGTTGACGATCACTGGTCTGTAAATAATGACCATGGTTTTGTTACCAGACACTCAGACTTTTTAGTGTCTGGCACAACAATTGTTGGATCATTATTTTGTTCACGGCGTTCAGTTCTTGCGGATATATATAAAGGACTAGACTGTTCCTCTACTATTATGGTTATTGGAACACTTCTTCACCAATTGCTTCAAACAGTAAATGAAAAAAAATATTGTTTCCTAATATTTTATCTAATTCATTTTTTTAAAAGGTTTTAAAAAGAAAGCAGTTTAATCAAAAAGATATCAAAGCTGTTGTAGATGAAATGGTTAACAGTCCAGGTTTTGTACATACCCTCTATGAATCAGATATGAGTTATGAAACAACTAAAAAAGAGCTAATGGATTTTATACCAAAAATTCAAACCTTTGTTAGAAATTATTTGGTTGGTAGTCAAATGTAAGTTATACTTGAATTATATTTATCTATATTAATATTAAAATTATTATCCTGTAAAATGTATTTACATTAAAATTGTTAGAGATTAAAACAAATTCCATTCAAGGGATATTTTTCTTTACTATTGTTTTAAAACTTAACTTTATTTTATACATTTTGATTTCATAATAAAATATGAATCATATTAAGTAATAAAATTAGTTTAAAAAAAATGTTATTAGAGAGAAAGATAAAAAGACTTGGCAAGGCAAAATAGTTTCAATTGAAGATATAGAAGATAATTTATGGGTACCAGAATTTGGTGTTAAAGGTAAAGTAGATATTACTGTACTTGCCAATTATGACGGTAAATCTAAAATTATGCCTATTGAATTGAAAACTGGCCGAGCTTCTGGAAGTGAGGAGCATCGTGGCCAAGTAATATTGTATACAATAATGATGAAGGAATTGGGTATGGATGTAGATTCAGGCTTATTATTATATCTCAGGTAAATTTATACAGTACCTAAGTTATCATTTTATAATTAATTAATTATATTAACTTTTATGGTTGTAGAGAAAATGTGTTGACTCAAATCAATGTTGGTCATAGAGAAAAACGTGATTTGATAATGCTACGCAATCGAATTGTACACTATTTGAATGCAAATAAAATAGTTTCAGAACCCATTGATGACTATATTCCAACATTGCCTGAACCCATAAATCATCATAGTGCATGCTCAAAATGTCCTTATTTAATTGCATGTTGTGCTGTTTTGAGGTAAAATTATAATTTTTTTTTATTATTAATTTATTTATTTTAATGTTAATATATTTGTAAATAAATTCAAATTGTAGCAAAGAAGGTTTTGAAAAATTGGACAATCATAATCCGTTAAAAAACTTAGGCCCTCAAGCCATAAGTCATTTAAAGTCTGAACACATTGATTATGTAATGCAGTGGACTGCTTTTTTACAGTTGGAAAATTCAATTGAAAACACTAGAGATAATTTATGTGCAAAATCTAGTGATTTATGGACATTATCTTATTTTGAGCGGTTAGTGATAATACATTATATTTATTATTTATGTTGCAGATATGTTAAAATCATTTGTATTTTTTCAGTGAAAAACGTGGCAACTGTATTAGTTTATTGAAAATTAAAAATGTGGTAAAAGAACAAGGAAACCGGTATTATTTAAATACAATGGAAAAATCAAATAAGTCTGATAAAATCAAACATTCTAATTTCTCTATTAATGATTATGTAATTGTCAGTACGAGACATCGAAATGCTGTTGCAACTGGTTTTATTTCAGTACTAAATGAAGCATCAATTGATGTTTTATTGGATCGGTAAAATAAAACAAATTTAAAAAATAAATTTAATTTGTATAAAACAAGATTTATTTTTTCAGAGATTTATCTAAACTAGGATCTAAAGAATTTCATGTAGATAAATATGAGTCACAATCAATGATAGCATTTAATTTTTCTAGTTTAGCACTTTTATTGGAACCGAGTGAAAATTCAGCACAATTAAGACGATTTATTATTGATAAAGAAATGCCTTCATTCTTATCATCAGACAATCACTTAGATTCATTCATTAAAAGCTCAGGATTGACTTTAAATTTAAATTTATCACAAAGATCCGCCATAATTAAGACATTGGCTGCAGACAACTATGCACTCATTAAAGGTATGCCTGGAACTGGTAAAACATCAACTGTGGCTACTCTTATTCGGCTACTTGTATTGATGGGTCGGTCAGTGTTGGTCACTTCTCATACTCATTCAGCTGTTGACAATTTATTGTTGTTGTTACATAAAAATAAAATCGATTTTTTGAGATTGGGTTCAAAGACACGTGTTCATCCAGACTTGTGGGGAAAATGTGATGAAATTGTATCTCAAAGTTGTGACACCCCTGAAAAATTATCAAAGCTGTACAATCAAGCGGTATTATAATCTTCTAATTATATTTTTGTGTTTAATAAGAACAAAAAAAATTATGATAGAATATTGTTGGTGTGACTTGCCTTGGATGTGGACACGCATTACTTCAAAAACGTACATTTGATGTATGCATTATAGATGAAGCTACCCAAGTGGTACAGTCATCAGTTATAGCAGCTCTTCATTCTTCCAAGATGTTTGTTTTAGTTGGTGACCCTCAACAACTACCACCACTAATCAAAAATAAAAAAGCAAAGTAAAATTTAAATCTCATAGTCCATACTATTAGTTATATAGTAAAAATACATTCATGGTAATTAAACTATTTCAGAGAATTAGGTATGGATGTCAGTATGTTTGACAGATTAGACAGGCCATCTGTTACTGCTGTACTTCATGTACAGTATCGAATGAATGGTCCTATAGCAGAACTTGCCAACAAATATACCTATAATGGAAGTTTGCAATGTGCTAATGATACTGTAAAGTATGCAACACTTAAACTTAAAGAAATAAATGTGAGCTTATGTTTTTAAAGATTGGTGTTGTGAAAATAAATTAATATACTTTAATTTTAGGTTAGTGATGAATGGTGTAAAGATGTTGTATCATCAGATTTAGATAAGTCTGTTTTACTCTTGGATACAGGAACTGTGAAGAGTAGTTCAATAGATACAAATTTGATTGAAATTAATGTTGTCAGAAAAATTGTTTTACTTTTAATTCAAGTAAATTAAAATCTATAAATATTTATTTGTATGTGTTGATGTTGTCTGTGTTATTAGGGTGGACTTTCAGCTAAATCAATTGGTGTCATTGCCCCTTATAGGGCCCAAGTAGTACTTTTAAAAAATGAAATGGCTTGTGTGCATTCAGCAATTGAAGTCAACACAGTAGATCAATATCAAGGACGAGATAAAGATGTTATAATTTACTCGTGTACAAAAAATACTGTTTCTAAAGTAATATAATTTATTTATTAATATTGTACATTATATTAATTTGCATTGTTTATATATTTTAAGGATGTTGGTATATTAAGTGATAAAAGAAGAATAACTGTAGCTATAACAAGAGCAAAGCACAAGTTAATAATAATTGGTGATGTAACCACAATGAAAAATTATGAAACTTTCAATAGCTTGTTCAGTCACATTACTAATATTATAAGACTACCTCAAATATGAAATTTTACGTAGATATAGCTTAAATTTGAATTTATTTATATATTTCATTATGGTAACTGATAACCTCTAAGAAAACATTAAACTATGATGTAATTTATTCCAAGATTTATAAAAGATTTCTTAAAAAATAAATTTTAATTTTTGAGATGTACATTAAACATTTTAAGAACATTATTTTCTACAATAAAATACTATTTTAACTTTTAAACATGACAATTTATTTGATACTCCATCAGTCATAAAGTATTCCTAATCTTAATGAAAATTGTATAGAGCAGTATTCAATGATGGGATATGACACATAGATTCTGTTGTTCTGTATCTCTAACTATTAAAATTTAGTAGATCACGTGATATCTAAATTAGAGGAGGCGCTTATTATTAATCAACACTGGCCTATATGCGTAATTGTTTATCAATCAAATTAATCAAATCGCAAATATTGTGCATGTAACTATGTAAGTAATGCTAATTGTATACATATTATTGTATATTAAATGCGCCCCGGTGAACCTTGAATTATTCCATTTATCAAGCTCTATATTCCTGACATTTATGCTTTATATTGAATGTCCGTAGTTCGTTATTTTTATTGAATAAAAAGGTATATAAAAAAAACATGCACTCAATATTTTCGGCCAATTCAAGTTGGTGTGAGAAGTCTGACACATGACTGATAATACGCATTATGCCGGTTAATTAATAATTTGCACTTTGCTCACGTTTGACTGACAAAGAAATTACACGTGATGGACCTATGATGGCATTTTATGCTTGATAGCTAATACACATGCATTACCATGTGCATTGTGCTGCTATATTTATAAAGTTTTAAAATGAAGAGTTAAATCTGTACATAAATAGATAGGTACTAGTTTGGTAAAAATAACATAAGGCGTAGGTAGTAGTGGTAATATAATAAATAAGAACGCGTTTATTCCTTAGAGTCAATTGTCTAATTATTTCTCATTAAATATTGTTGCATACAAAATAACATGATAACTACGACAAGGTTATAAACTCCTAATTATTGAAAATACATACTATTCTCTCTCAAACCATTTTTTTTATTTCTAAAAGCAAATTAGTTTTTTCACACTTGGTACATCTCATTCGACTATACCATGGAAAAGTTTGTAATTTCATAGATTCGAATATTGGAGTTTTTAATTTCTTTTTACGATTTTCTTATAAAACATCTCAATGTAAAAAAATACACGTACATTCATATAGTTTATTACTATAGTAGATATTATAATGATTACACGAAGACAGTAAGACACTATAATAATCGATAATGAAAATAAATTTTATTAAATTTCTTGATATTTTATTTTTCTGTTAAATAGAAACTACTACATTCAGAGAAATAAATAGAAACTAATTTAAATGAGTTTTATAATTTTAGGTAAACTTCGGTACCTATAGGTATAAATGACCATTTTAATTTAGATTAATTAGTTCCTAATTTAAATATTTTAGTTGCCTAAAAAAAAAACGTAATGGATAATTTAATCTACCCGTTAAAGTTATATTTAGCATATATTATACATAGACTAGGTACCTTTATAGTATAAATGCACATTACGTTAATTTTCTTATTTATTTTATCATTTTCATTTAAAATTACCACGATTAAAGATATATATTTTTTATTTAAGTATGTATCTTAAATAGTGATAATTACCTACCTAATGCTATAAATTATAACTATCATCGTTTAGTACTCGCTAGTGACCGGTGTATAATAATTTTATGGTAGTGCTAGTGTATGTAGGTACAGTGATATAGTCTGTTTTGTATACACTCAATTATTATTATTATTATTTGATATAATAATTGTAATAATTTTGTGAAACGCATAGTACTGCTGTAACCTGTTGTATGTAACACACGGTATAGTGTTCTATTTTGTAGTTTGTATATGTACTCAGGAACGTCATTTGTGAAGGTGGGGCACACCAATTTTTTGTAAAACGCCTTTTTTAGCCTGTCTAAAATAAAATTAAAGCGCCAAATATGTGTTATAAATCTGACATTGTGTAGATATTATATGATGGCATTATGGCCCAGTAATGATTTAAAAATAACCTGCAAACATTTAGTCACCAATAATTAAAATACTAAAATGACCCAAAATATTATATAGAACTTACACAAGAATTTTTTCAATTAATTAAGACCCTCCTACTCAATACTGTTATTTCCGATTATTAGTCTATCTAACTTACCTACGAAGCCGGTCAGGTTATAAAAGTTAAAAAAAAAAAGCAACAATGGTATGGAAGCCATTGTCGGTAAATTATCTCACCTTAGAGAGGATTGGTGAAATTAGTTTCATAAGCAATAATTATTAAGTTATTAAATTTGGAAAAAATGTGGAAATCCTCATTTGCTTATTATACATTTTATAATTTTTCAACGCTTTATTTCTTCTCTAATACAAATTATGCTGATTTGTATGATTGAAATAGTTATTGTATACGTTTGAATATCCAATGTCGTTAAACTTTAAACTTAAAACGATGATAAAAAAATGTAAGTGATTACATTTGACTTTTTTTTAAATTTTAGTAAAAAAACTTATCGGAAATATTGTGTTAAATTTTAAAGCCTATTAAAACTAAAATTTTATTAGTATTTTAAATTTTAACTACAAAATAAATTGAAAATTTTCATGACTTTAAAAATGTTTGACATAATTTGTACTTCATACGCTTATAAAAAAATTGTGATTATATTTTGATATTTAATTGCTGTAATAACAATTTATGAGAAACGCATAAAGTTGAATTCAATTACCAGACTTTTTGAGTTATAAACAAAAATGATATCATACATAGACCAAAAAAACTAAAAAAAAGTCAAACATTTAAAATATCTATAAATTATATATATATATATATATATATATATATATATATAATACCAAAATATTTTGAAAATTACAACAACGTCTAGAAAATTGTAACATAAATATTTGCCATTTGGTGAAAATTTTAAGTCTCTACAGATATTCATTTTTGAATTAATACTAAAAAGCAAATCGAAAACTAGTTTTGCTTTAATATATCGTACAACCCCTCAAATAAAAAAAAAAAAATGTATATTTGCTTCAAGAGACTACCCATAATTTTGATGAATGAATCATTTTTCTATGAAAATAGTCTCAGACATAAAAAAAAACACTTAGGTACATTATTGTAAAACCAATATATTCATCGCTTCGCTCAGTATCTACAATCTAATGATAATACTTAAGTGAGTTATAATTACTAATAACTATAACTGGAACAATTGACTATCTGATGCATATTGCATTATTTAAATAATGAAAATCGGCGTCTGCAATTAACCTTAAAAGCAAACACCAAACTTTTTATCTATATTACAATGCACTTTACGACGATTCATGCTTAAATCTAAATAATACATTTAAATTTAAATTACTGAATTTGGTGGAATTAAAAGCTCGAGTAATTGTTAAACTAATGACATACAATTCTACATTTAAATTTTAAAGGATCTTACATAGTGTATTCATACAAACTTGATAGAGTATCGTTGATTTAAAAACCAGGGAAGTCACTCTGCAATATATTTGGTTCCGATTACACCACGTCATAGAGTAAGTCACAGTAATGGATTTTGTGCTAAATTTGAATTAAAGAATAAATTATTATTTATTCTATAAGAAAAAATATTCTGACCGCCCCGGTTTATCAGCCTCTATTTCTAAGCATATTTTATGATTTATCTATAATATGTATTACTATAATATTATAGTAAGCTATACTATAACACTTTTTACATTACATTATTTATTTTAGTTGTGCAGCTTTTTGCAAAACAAATTGTAAATCCATTTGATATGACGTAGATTCGTAGTAATATTTATATAAAATTTTAATTTGCATACATTTTAGCTATAGCCTTTGAATACATTTTTAATTTTTTAGCATTATATTACTTTATATTTTTACTACATTTTATATATGGTCATTTACTCATTGGTCTTAAAATTTTGATTTCAAAGAACTTTTTTAAAAATCTAGTTTTTATTATGAGATTAACCGCGTATATAGGTGTTTATTCACGCTACACTAGGTAGTTACAAGCGTGTTATACATATTTTTACTGACTTACCCATATTACCTATATCAGGTAGTTAGGTGGATTGATGTGAACACGCGAATATGAAACGTGGGGTCCAATCTAGTATAGATATTTATTTATCTAGTATAATTTAATGAATGATCATTACAATTTTTTTTTACAGCATTTAATAATGTTATATTTGATTATTCAAAGGGCATTTTGAGCATATTTCTACGCATTTCTTAGAGTTATTAAGGTCATAAAAAATAACAAAAATTGTGTAATGAGAAATCGTTATAATGCGTCATGATTATATTCAATTTCGTCAAAAGTTCAAACTTCAAATTCCTATAAAAAATATGCATTATTAATCGAATTTTGTTCGGTTATTCATTTTTTAATTACAAAATAAAAAATTGATTTTGTTGAAAGTTATAATACTGCATAAATATTTTCGTTTTTCTGAAATTTTTATTGATGATTTTGAAAAGTTCTGAGAATGTTGAACCTTTAAAGTATCAACTAAATCCAGTGCTATCAGAAACTACCTTAAAGTTGAAGATTGAAGTATTTTAACTGCTCCGCAAAAGTTAATGACAGATGAAAAAAAACTCATCATTATATTATAATCAATACATTCATCGATCTGCTCAGAATCTAAAACAAAAAACATAATAATATCTACCACATTTTTTGTATGTTCAAAACTTTAATAATTAATATCTAAATAATAAAGAAATAATATAATGTGGATTGAATTTATTGATATAATAATATATTTAAATAAAGTAGGTATTTGTATAATCGTGTCGAACATAAATTCGAAGTGTCAAGTGACATTTAAAATTTTTGAATATCAAATATCAAACTGAAACGTGATTCAACGTAATCAAGAGTTGTAATTGAAATGTTAAAAGAGTAAAACTAATTAATATTTTGGGTACCTGTAGTCACGAAGGTAAACCTCCTATGTTTGTTTATTCTACTATTATCGTTTCTTATTAATCAAAAAAAAAAAAAAAAAAAAAAAAAAAATGATTACTAGGAACTTCAAAGAACATAACACGCAATTGAATAAATTTAAAAAATACGTGAAGAATTTTTAAATAAGTGTTGATTTACCCAGTTCTATATAAATAATAAATATTTTAAACATATATAATTAGATATATAAATGTGTTATTTATTATTTTTAAGTAAAAAATAAAAAGCTAAACTTATTTTCAGTCATTCATAATTAAAGTAAAACCAGAGTATTTCTTGCTTCACTCAGAATCTAAAAACTGTCATTGGGTTAATAAACATTAAACGTCATGATAATTTGACTATTATTTCCAAAGACAAATAATTATTGTAAATATTGTTATTGTCAATGAATAATAAACTTTCGAAAAAATATTAACTTATACCTAGTGTCCTAGTAATCTATTATCCACTGCGTTTGTTTGTTATCATCTTTAAATACTTAATTCTGCCTTAAAATAGATAGTTAATATAAATAATAATAAAAAAAAGAGGAAAACAGGTGTCAAGTGCTCCATGCGAGGAACCTCCTTGAGGAATAAGTTCCTGTAATGTACGTGTTAAATTTAAATTCAATGATAAATCATTATATATGAAAAATGGTTTTAAGCAAAGACAGTCTGTCAGACTATTATATTACTAAGTATATTTTATATTGCTATAAAGGTATTTTATTTTAATATTTTATATTAGTTATATGGTAGGTTGAATTAAATTTTGCCGAAAATATTGGATTTAAAAATTTCATTGTGTGTATAAAATATAATAGTTTTATAATTTCAAGTACCTACGAATACTATTTTTAAATTACAACAAATTAACTATATAATCGCTTTTCTTTGTTTGAATATGCAATTTCATCCAAATACGAATACTAAAAATGTTTATGAAAAAAACTGTATATTTATTTTTAAGTTATTTGGTCACATTATGAATTATTTACGAGAAACCTTGTTTTAAATTTTCAACCCTTAATTATAATAAAATGAACATTTTATAAATTTTTAACTACAAAATTATTTTCAAATGTTCATGATTTTAACGATTTTTAAAAATTTGAACTTTAAAAGCTTATAAAAAAAAATTGTGACAAATTGTGTTATGTACCATAAATAATTCTACAATAACATCTTACAAAGAATCTTATGTTAAATTCTCAATATTTTTTATTCGGCAAAAAATGTTTTATCGATATTTATAGAATAAAAAAACTAAGTAAAATTGAAAATTGAAAATGTCTATAAATAACTCAAAAAGGTGCAAAATATTTTGAAAATTTCATCATAAACAGAAAATGCTAATATGAACATTTGGTGAAAATTCAAGTATCTATGGATATTCAATTTTGAGTTACATCAAAAAAAAAAATAAAATAATTTTCCTCAAAAACTGGTAAGCGTAAAAATTTACGGTTTTACTTAATTTTTTTTTTTTAAAGTTTCAACCAAAAGTTCAGAAAATAAGTGTTTATGTTAAGAATAGAAAATTTTTTGATTTTATCGGTTGATTCACGGTGGTTTTGGAGAACATCCGGGAATCGCTTATTTATAACTTCTCTTCATCCATAATGTGTCGTATAATATTTTAGTCACTTTTTAGTTATCAAATATACTTTTCAAGCCGATGGCACGCGTACAAGATATATTTGAATTAAATTTCTACAATCATTAATTGAATATGTATACTTACAATAACTACTTATAAATACTAATATAATAAATAATAAATATAAATATACTTATAATTACTTATATACGAGAAGTAGAAACCTATATTTATAAACCTACGTGTACTCCAGTCTACAATTGTAAAAATAATTTGTTTGGAGCGTGTTTCGTCTATTGTTTAGAGTAGGTATACATAATATTGATCGTGACAATCGAATGATGTTATTTCAATGTCGTTTTCGTAGGACCGGTATCCACTTATTGGCAGTGCAGAGAAAACAATAATACGCCGGAACGTATACATCTTACAAAAATTAAAACATTGTTTAGCATGTGCCGCACAGACGACAGTGTTCGAGTGGCATAATATTATTACCTTTTTGTATTGTTATTTTTTTCTTCCTCTTCCGTCCCCCCTCTTACATTACACGTCAAAAAATTATATCTAACACAAGTGTTTTATTCTCTCACTCCTTTACTCTATGTATATATACATTTTGATTATTCACCAATCATGCTCACTTCTTTTTCTTTTTCAGTGATGCAGTTATTCATAATCTGTTTTGGAATTTTTAAATATACTCGAAGACCATATTTTCAAATTATTGAGATTTTTCGTACTGCTTAAGGAGTGCTCTGTGGAAAAATAAACTTCTGTTTTTATAATGAGAACCCCCCTCCACCCTTTTCAACTGTAATTTATCAAGCAGATAATTTTTCTGAAATCGTTGAAGTATCTAAATCAAAATTTGAACGAATGATTTCTGAACAATTTCAATTTGTGACTGTGTATTATGGATAATATAGGTATATAGGTCCACGATAACGAGTTTGAAAGATAAGGACTATGGACATTTTAAAATTTTAGTAATTAATATTAATTTATCAATATTTATAATTTATAAAACTGATCTAAGTATAATACACTTTAGATCCAATATTACATATATTTTATATTTTTGTAATACCATTTTTAAGGACTATTATCCTTAATATAAATATTTTAATAATTGAAAAACTACTCTTTCAAATTTTGTATTATGTACATTAGAAAATTTAAAAAATTATACACTGAAAATTTATAATAAACAAGGGTGGAGGGGGTCTTATTTGAAAAACAGAAGTTTGTATCGCCACGGGACACCCCTTAAGTACCCAGTAAGAAAAATCTCGAGAATCTGAAAATATTGTCTATGAGCATACTTAAAAATTCCGAAAATCAGAATCTGAATAAGTTTACGATTAAACGATAAAATGGGGGTGAGTATGCTCGGTGAATTACCTTGTATGTATACACACATATTTCACACGTACTTTAGGTTTGGTCAAAAATAGCCTCCTAATAAAAACTCGTATTATTTATTATTATCATTATCATCATCATCATCGATGTCGTCGTCGTCTTCATCGTCGACGTCATTTCGGCCCATGCACACCACCGTTATTCGTCGCTCAGTGTTGTACCAGCTCCACAGTGGAGTGCAAACTCGCTTATATATATATATATATAAAGGACGGCTGCGATTCAAATTCGATTCGATTTCGTGTTCCGTTCCAGTGACAGATACGTGACTTAAAGAAATCGTTGTAATACAATATTATAATATATATATATATATATATAAGTGGCGGTCACTCGTACCCGCGACGCTGACGACGGCGCACGCACCGCCAACAAGACTCTTGATATTTCGTCGCCGCCGAGGTCGCCTCAACCGCGCGTGGACTCGACGGTTCTTCGACCGCCGTCACCACTTCAGTACGGACATTGCGATTGATACGTGCTCTGCAGGTTAGTGATCGATTACCAATATTTGCTTACCCGACGAATTCATTACGAACTCGTGTAGACATCATACATAGTAATAATATAAATATAATATAATAATAATGGCGTGTATAGGTGCACATATTATTTTATAGTCATATAGTGTTCGTCCAATCATAAAACTAACAATTAAATACAGACACTATCCGTAAATAATATCATATACAATAATATACTATTGTTTTACTATATTTATTGATTATTTTGAATTTTATTTATTTTAAACTGCAGCATACAAACGAATACCTATAGAGTTTGTATTTTATGTGCAACTCAAGTTTTTACTACCTACCTAATATTCTGGCTTATTTGAAGTCTCTATATATTATAATTACCTCAAGAGTTGTAGGCAATTATAGTTAAGTAAGTACCTATAGGTAAATATTATAATCATGTTCCATAATCTATATTCTACACGAATTCAAGTATTTTGTGATTTTTCCATTTGTTTCTTCTTTACTTCGTCGCAATTGGTCAATTTGACATGTCTCATAAAATAAAAGCTACCTAACGTACATTACGATAATTCACATAATATTATATGCTTATATACAATTGATATGATTTCACTTCGGATAAATTGATTAGGTACTAATATACATTATGTGTGTAGTATGTTGAACATAAAGTGAAACAATTTCGTATTAAAATAAAATAAATCACTTTTCTGGTTATTTAGTTGCATATTAGATTTTGGTTAAGGTAGATGGTATATATGGTCAGTAATATTATTGATAATAGATAGATAAATCATATACAATAATTATATTAGAAATGTATAGTTTACTAATTAAAGCAATTTATTAATTTTGTTAAATGAAAAAATAATAAATAAAGATATCTTGTAATGTAAAAATTGTCCAACTATTTTATTATGCTTAATAAATCAATTTTATTTTTATAACACACATCATAAGAATAAGGAAACTATAATTTTAGTCAAAAAATCTATATATTTCTTATTTCTACGAATATAGTTATAATATCTACTATAGCAAAACGAAAATTAAGCTTTTGTATGTCTATTACGCAATAGATATTCAAATAATTTATCTCAACATGTTTTGAAGAATATTGTGAAATTTTATCGCATAATAATGATAATATAGGTACATCTCTTTTATTCATTTAGAAATGTATCACGTGTATAAAATATTGTAATTGAATACATAATATACCCAAGTTGAGAAATACGCTGTTTTATCAAATTGTATATGTATATGACCAAAAATAATGTACATATTTAATAAATATTATTACACACACATAAGAAAATATCTAATTTCCCAATTAATTATAATAGATATATTATAAAGTAATTTACACTATTTACGCATTGGTAATGTAAAATTGATCGATTTCATATTTCCGTGTAATGTATTATAATATTCAAAATACACATATAATACTACGAATTATGATTATATATAGTAGCAAGGTATGTTACATATGTTTAGTTGATATTTGCTAAGCCGATATTAAAATACATGTTCACATATCAGATGCATGCTAAATTGTATAGATGAAATTAATTGTTTTCTTAATATTAACCTATGACATTAGAGATCAACGATAGTGCATTCAAATTATCAATTTGTTACAGTTGAAGAACAAATAAGTTTAAATAGAATACCATAAATTATTCCTTTAAACTTAAATTATGTATTTTCAAAAACTGTTGTCATCTATTATTTTGAAACCTAAACATTATTTTTAAATAGTTTTAAATGCGTTTACATAATTAAAATTATAAAGTATTGCAATTCAAAACCATGGACAAGTGCACAAAGTAGCATAATAATATATTTATATTTATTTTATTTAATATAGTTTTATTGAAAATATAAGTGCATGTGTAAGTATTTATACAGAACGATTCATTCCCTTTTTTCAGTGATGCAGTTATTCAAAATCTGAGTTTTGGAATTTTTAAATATACGAATACTGAAAGACCATATTTCAAACTTGAATTTTTTTTACTACTTAAGGAGTGTCCTGTGGAGATACAAACTTTTGTTTTTCAAATGAGAACCCTCTTCACCATTCTACTGTAAATTTTTTTAGTGAATAATTTTCCCGAAATATTTGACGTACCAAAATCAAAATTCGAACGAATAGTTTTTGAGTTATGAGACACTTTATGCCCTAAGGATAATAAGTCCACGATAACGGGTTTGGAAAATATAGGGGTTATGCAAATTTTAAAATTTTAATGATTAACCTGTATTAACATTATTAATTTGTGAAAATCGCCAAAATATAATAAATACTAGATCCAATATTAGATAATATATCTATTTTATATTTTTGTAAGGCCATTTTTAAGGGTCATTATTCTTAATACAAACATTTTAATACCTAATTGAAAAACTACACGTTTGAATTTTGACTTAAGTACGTCGACATTTTCAAAAAAATTATTCACTAAATAATTTCCAGTAATAAAATGGAAGTTCTCATTTGAAACACAGAAGTTTGTTTAATCATAGGACATTCCTTTAGAAGTACAAAATAATTCAAGAATTTTAAAAATAGTCTTTGAGTATATTTAAAAGTTTTAAAAATCAGAATTTGAATAAATTTATCATTTTTAAAGAACAAATAGGTATGAGATTGCCAGGGAAATCATTCCGTACATAAACATCAAAAGAGTTAAGTGATCCAATTTATAATAAAATATTAAGTGGATAAAAAATAATATATAAGTACACAGGTCCAAGAATATTAATATAGTTTTAATTAAAATCTACATTAATGTACTAATACTCTGTATTCATATAATGTAAAAAATCACAATGACTCGACCAACTCTATATTCGTTTTTATATTTTGAAACGCTTATTTATGTTCAAATACATGAAAAAACCGTTAGATATTATTTTAATTATACATATATAATATAATTATAATGGGTCAAAGTTTTTTTCAGCAACTCAGCAAGGTTGAATGACTTAACTAAAATATCTGTATAGTGTACAGACAGCGCTAAAATCAAAATCAAAATAAAACTAGTTTTCTCTATACTTTATTAAATTGACCAGATTAGACAAGGCTGTAAAATAATAAAACCGTTGCAGTTTAATCCTATTTTCTGTAACAAATACTCGTGACAAAACATTAATAATATTCCAGCCATGACATTAAATATCAAACCTATCTATGTAATTATAAATTTGTCACTTTTAGTTTATTTTGCAAAAAAATTCGCAACCATCATTTAACTTATAAAGACGTATCTGTGAGTGTACATGTAGCCGTATTTGTCACATATACTATTATTGTTAATTTTATTAAACTGCATTTTTTGTTTGTTATTCATCAATTTTGATTTGTTTGTATTTGACTGTATATCATATATTCTTATTATAATACAATACAACAATGTAATAATCCCACTCATTGTTTCCTACTGTCGTAGGCACATTAAAGGAGACTTATGGTTCTCTAATTTGTATGTGTTCGCAGTAGACATAAATATGTAATTTATTTCTAATACAATACTGAAAAATTAAAATATTTCTATAATATGCTTCTTTTTTAAATAAAACATTTTATTGTTAATATTCGAGTATGCCATATTTTTAGGTTTTACTAGCTCATTTCTATGATTTAATAATATATATATACGAGTATATATATAAATATTTACGTAATTCAATCAACGTGGATATATTATACGAAAATAATAAAATAAACGTAACACTACAGCAAAATATGTTTAAGTTCTGAATTTTAAACGGCCAGGTAGATAAAAGGGTAAACGAGATTATTAAAACTTTTCAAAAATACCAAATAATTGATCATTATGTGTAATATTATATATTATGTACAATTAATCGCAAAGTGATTCTATAATGTTTACCTATTATATTGTGTTTTAGCAGCATCACGATGAAATTATATCATTTGTGTGTCATAATATGTCTATCAGCCATGGTCGTTTGGCGGCCAGTCCTATCCGCTGGAACAAAAAAGTACTCTGAAGTCGAAGCTACTAAATATTTGGAAAACGCCAACCAGGCATTGACCCAATGGACAAACCGAGTCATACATGCCAACTGGAATTGGCTGACGAACTTGACTAATGAGAATGCTGAAAAAAAGGTATTTAGATATTATTATTGTTATTATTGTTATAAAATTGTTTATTATTATTTCACATTATAATATGAGTTTGTATGGTAGGTATCTTACAAGTTACACATTGTTTTAATGTTTACCTGATTGTAACCACTGTGTTGCAACTAAAGTTTTGTTAATGAATAATGTGACAAACAGACATAATTAGATATTAATTATATAGTATTATAATATGATATATAATTTTTACAAAAATTTAGACGTGTTGATAATTAGAAAAAAATAAGTTTATTATTAACAGGCCATTTATAATACAGCTATATTTAATTTGTATAAACTACGGTATAATACTTAAATATAAAGTGTACGATATGATAGTAAAAAAAATATACATTGTTAATTTGCAGGCAGGTGCGAAAAATTAAAAGCCGTTTATGTAGATCAATTAAAGTCCAATCAATGTTTCATAACGTGTATTTTCTGTAAAATGCTTTACTACTTATACTTTACATTCTAATATTCTACAACTTGACATTGTATTCAATACACATAACATAAATGAGCATATCATATATTGTGGTTTTTAAAAGTAGGATGTGTATAAAGTCATAATTAGGTATATATTTTGAATTTTGAATAAATTTTAAAGACGTCCCGTTGCTCTATGCCCCTATAATTATGTAGAGTTTAGCAAAATAGTATTATTTGTTGGTTTGACATTATGGGATATATTACAAGTACTGGGTTAAAAATAAAGCTATTTTTTCTAAAACAACTACCTATTATAATTGCATGGGTACTATGTATGTATTTTAATATATTCCAGAAATTAATAAACTACGAATTTGTAAATTTTTTATTTTTCCAAAAATTGCAGTATTCACCTTGTTTTCCGTTACGAGTTTGTACTTCTTACTCGTTTACCGGATGGTACGCGCAGAAAAGTTTAAATATACTCGCAATTTGACCTTTATTATCGTGACTAAATAGACAGGAAATAGGGTTAAGGTAAATATTATACGTGTCTCTCGGACACCCCACGAGGCTGTGTGTTCGGCTACTAAAGTAATTGTACATTTTTTCACATGACATTTTTTTTACGATTGGTAGAAAAAGTTATTTGGAAAAAAAATGTATTATTATACATATATTATATTATTTATATTACATATATTATCGAATAATGAATCTATATGACTATACAGTCTACAGGTGCAGTATAATAATAATAATTCAAACCGATTGTCAGATATAAATATTGTAGAATGATATTAGAAAATTGTTCGATGTTTGTATCTATAAACCGGTCTCGCCAGCTTAATGACAATATATTATCATTTTGTTTTGTTTTTAGTTGCATTTTTTCTTCGTTCTATGGAATGACATTATACTAATAAAATTATTTATATACAGTTCACACGTCATAATGTTTGTTTATTATTATTATAAATAATATCGAGAAGTTAAATTTTTTTTTTCCTCATTTTTCAACACCGATTATCTAAAATTTTCCAAACAACGTGAATTACCGTCACAATGTCAAAATTTAAGGGATTTATAATAATTATTATAGCGAGAGAGGATAGTAATAGTAATAATGGGTTATACTTTAATTAACGCAATAAAAATCTCTTTAGACACCCGAGTTTATTGTTAAGTGTTTAAATTTTTCACTAAAAGCGACGTGTAAAATAAACGACTGTCAAACTCTTAATGTTTCCTGGATACAAATGGATTAAGTTTTAATCGAATCAAATGTCAGTATACACAGAGTACTTCTGTACTAATACCTCCATCAAATTACATAGGTATAAAACGTACCTGTAGTAAGCGGACGTTGTCAACGTAAAAATCCATTATTAAATTAATTTTTGATCACGTGCCAATTTTATTATAATGTTGAGTTATGTTTTAATAAAATCTGATTTTACGTCAAACTACCATTTTAGCAGACATGTACGTGACGCAGCGCTTAAAATCTTATTTATATTTAATTTTTAAATATACATAATACGTATAATATGGTATATTTAATGTTTTGCGATATTATAAAATAATTTTCAGACAGGTGCAAAGATAACTCGAAACAACGGAATTGTAAAAATAAATAAAGTAATGCAGATTATACATATTTAGCGTCTGGCAGATTAAAGTTTAAATATCATAAATCGTACGTTAAAAATTACATAATATATGTAAATCTTTTTATTAATCACATAATATATGCATATACTTTATTTATTACCTATAACGTAAAGTATTCAATATATTTGTAACATTATTTCTTTTTATTATTACAATTTAAAACATTATAATATTTAATATTATATTATATGAACTTGACTTCATCCTAACGAACATTGTATTATATTATTTATATACATTAATAATTATCATATATATGTAATCATTCTATAATTATTCCAAGTACAACAAACAACAATTTATATTTATATTCTTGTTATATTTAATATGCATTTTAAATATAATTATTAATTAGCATTCCTTTTTATGATATTAATTATACTGCTATATTTTAAATCTTTATAAACATTTTTTTATTCTATTAATTTATTATATAATTTACTTCATAATTATACATAATATTATAATATTACTGGTTTCATTTTAATTCGTATATTCTATTTATAAATATTTTATTCAAAAATAATGTCTACAATAATATAAACCTATATGAATGAAACGTGCTTTAAATCAATTAAATACATTCAAATTTTTATATTAATATTATTTCCATAAACTCATTTACCACATTAATATTTTATCTGAATTCCACACACGCAAAGTTATCATTTTAATGTTTTTATCAAAAGTTAATTGACATCTTATATCTAAAATACTACGAATAATCATATAGATAATAAATATATGAGCGATTTTTATTAATCATATATGGGGTTTAAGTAGACATTTAAAATACCTATGAATATTATGTAATACACTGCAAAAAAAACAAAAGACGGACTTATTATTATTATTATTATTCGTTGGCTTAACATAGTCCATTCGCCTCAGTCACCACTTATCCTCAGTCCTTTCCATCTATATCCATATTATCTATCATTCAATCACTATTATTTCTTGCCAACATGTTAAGATCATTTTGTACTCTGTCCATCCGTTTCTACCTCGGGAATGTATAGTTGCTTTTACTCGTCGGGATCCATTTTACAACTTCTCGAATTACGTGTTCTCGTGCCAGCCATCATACGCGTATCCTGCTCCAACATATTTTTCTGCTTTTCACCACTACTACTATTTTATACTTTCGACAGACAAATAATAATTTATAACACCATTTCTAAAATGGAAAATATTACTTGGAAATGGAAAAAAAAACCAATAATAAATACAGAGGGATTTTTTATGAAATTAAAATATCTATAAAGGCGTCTTGAATAGGCAATTTTGATACGTGTATGTAATATATATCGAACACTTTTATGAATGTTCGTAAAGATAGTTTTTCTTTGTATTATTGAAAATTAAATTAATAATATAATATTACGAACTTTGTAAAATACCTTAAAGATCCTAAAATAAATAATATTTATGTTTACTTTTTATCAGGATGTTATTTATTATTGTTTTTAGTATTATTAAGTATTATGTTAAATTAAAAAATTATATTATACAATTGATATCCACATTCAGGATTAACTTTAAATGCAATTATTCTATTTGAATAGCTTGCCATTAACTTAAAATTCAGCAAGTTCTTAAAGTGTATGTGGGAAGAAACTGTTAAATATCCATGGTCAACATACAAAAATCCAGATATCAAAAGACAGTTTAAATTAATGTCAGTTTTGGGGACAGATGCATTACCCGAAGACAAATTGAAAAAAGTATGCACAGAAAGTTTTTACAAAAAAAAAAAAAATAATAAATGCTTGTAAATTATAAGTCTTTGTAATATTTTGTAGTTAGATGAAATCGTTTCGTCCATGGAAAGTTTGTACGGCAGAGCAACCATTCCTGAATATAATGGCGATATCAATTCTAATCGAACTTTGAGTTTAGAACCAGGTACATATTTGTATATATAAGCATCAATCGTTTAAAATTTATATTACTGTTAAAGTTATAACTTATGTCTTATAAGATATATGTATGTAAGCTAATTAGTGGTTAGTTAATTAGTATTAGGTTAGGGTTATTATTATATTGTTTTTTTTTTTTATATATAAAGATATAAACGATATACTGGATAAAAGTACTGATGTAAATGAGCTGAAACATGTGTGGGTACAATGGAGAGAAGCGACAGGAAAAAAAGTTCGACCTATGTATGCGGAATACGTGAAACTATCTAACGAAGCAGCCAGATTAAACAGTTGAGTAATATTATATTGTAATGTGTAAAAATTTGTCTGTAATAGGTATTCAGAATACATATGTACATTAAATCTTAAAGTTTTTTTTTCCATTCAAAGTCTTACTCAATTTTCTGATTTATAAATATAGCGTTTCTCGCCGCGCGTTATTATACGCCATCACGTCGTCGTGTAGTAATATGTATACATAAGCAGAGCATGATAAATTTAGTCAGGGGCTCAAGCCTCAGATTACTTTATGAAAATAATTATTAATAACTTTTTATATAGTTTGAAATAATCTTGTTTATGTTTTGTTCGGAATATTTGATAAATTTAAATAAATATTATATATAAATAAAAATAAAAATCAGTCAGGGCCATACGCGTGCAGCTAATTATATTGTAATACAAATATGAACAAATAAACTAAAATGTATGAATGTATTACATACTATTACAGTATTACTACAAATGCAAAAAAAAAAATAGTAAAATAAAAAACTGATGCAAAAGAAATAACTAACTGTTTTATTAAATAATATTATATAAAATGAGACACTTCAAATTGTACATATTTATCATGTCTGTAGAATGTATACTGTAATAAAATTAACAAGTTTGCATAAATCTTTTCTCAAACTATGTCCTTTAAGTAGTATATTTGTGAATAATGATACAAAACTGTAGATACATAACTACGGTATAGATTTTTTTTTTTTTTTGAGGGGGGGGCTAATCGAAAACTTAGGAGGGCTTAGCCCTCCCCCCTAGTTCCATCTATAGACTAATATAAGTATATTATCGTTGCGTTTTATAGATTACACGGACAATGCCGAATTTTGGATTCGTGGATACGACGTCGACGACTTTCGGCCGCGAATGGAACGCATTTGGAAACAAATCAAACCTTTGTACTTGCAAATACACGCTTACGTGCGCAGAAAGCTAAGGGAGCTTTACGGTGACTCGGTAATCACAAAGAGAGGGCCCATACCAGCACATCTGCTCGGTAAATATTTGAGTATTCTGATACAGTCACTGCTAATAGGACGTAGTCTTTTATGGCATTTGTGACATTCATTGAGTATATATGTTTGTTATAGGTGATATGTGGGCTCAGTCGTGGGAACGTTTGGACGATTTTACTCGGCCTTATCCAACAATCGACGACGTAAATCCCACTTCGGCCATGATAAATCAGGTAATATAAAGGCTTGGTTTTCATCGTATTTGATACAAACTAGTTTTTTCGTTGAAAATCATTTTTTCTACCTCCGTCTTTAACTTGGATTATTTATTTATTTTTTCTTAAATTTTTGATCGATAAACAATTATGTAATATTATATAGGTGGTATACTGTCTGAATTTTAAACATAATCGAAAACAAAATCGTAATTTTTATTTTCGATTTTAGAACTACACCCCGAAAAAGATGTTTAAGGTAGCCGAAGAGTTTTTCACATCGTTAAACTTGAGCGCAATGCCCCAAACTTTCTGGGAAAAATCTATTTTGGAGAAGCCAAATGGTCGCGATCTGGTATGCCATGCGTCGGCTTGGGATTTTTACGATTCTAATGACTTCAGAATCAAACAATGCACATCGGTTAATTTTATGGATTTTATAACTGCCCATCACGAGATGGGACACATTCAATATTTCCTACAATACAAAGACCAGCCATTCATATACCGCGAAGGAGCTAACGAAGGTACTATTATATTGTAATTTAATACAGTAAACTCTCGTTATGTCGAAGCTCAAAGGGCACAAAAAAAAGTTCGAGATATCGAGTTTTATTATAATGGTAATTATTTCAAAGGGATTTAATTTGAGTTCGAGATTATGAAAAATTCAAGATATCGACGTTTGACATAATAAGAATTTACTGTAATTTAAAAATGTATACGATTATACATTGTTGTATTGTAGTAATATTATTATAATATTGCAATATTGTGTACAACGTTATTTAACATATACTTATCAGCTAAATACTTGAAGAGTTATACAAATTTGAACAGCCATAAATGTGAACCTAAAAAAAGAAAAAAACAATAAAAGCTTTTAAATTAAAAATACATTTTTTTTCTCGGTACATATACTAAAGTGTGATTTTTAGAATAAAAAAATACACATTAGACACATAATAATTTATATATTTTTAATAGTTTACACTACACCCAACCGTTTTTTATTCAAATGTAGTTCATATAATATGTACTCTTGAAAAAACTTTGTATGACAGTGTAAAAGCATATTACGCATTTATCGATCTATTGTTTAAGTATTTATATCGGACATTTTGTAGGTATAATACTATTGGTAAACATTAAATTATAATAACTATTGTCATCAATAAATAAAAAGTATTCTCGACAGCAATGTATGTATTGAATAAATTATACTGTAATTCATTCTTCATGCTTATATCTTTTTTTTATTTAATCCTTTAACGTGCACGTTTGATTATATATTTATATCGATAAGAAAACTTGGATAAGTTTAATAATGTTGTGTAACATACCGACACTATTGTTCTGTAAGACTTAACTATAAAATAATGGATTTAGATAAAACTGATTACTTGTATAAAACCATAATATATCTTATATTGTGTTTTACACGATTTCTCATAAGGTTTGATTATTATTATATACTTTAGGGTTTAACATTTTTTTAGTCTATAAAATCTAAATATCAAATAAAATTTTCTTCTATGCTTGTATAAATATTTAATATTGTTTTCGCATAATAAAATGAAATACTATTTGAAACAACTGCGTATACAATTACTATAACTGTTAATATAATTATAAATTAAAACTTATAGAGAATAAATGCAATAATTATGCATCCATTCCTCTTTATTAGGTAATACCTATATTATAATTTATAATTTTAGGTAACATTTTTTTGTATTAAAATCCATATTAACATTTATTTGATAAATTAAATGAAAACAACTATATTATAGTATACAAACTATTAAGGGTGTAATTATGAGTATCTTCCGCAGTACTAGCACATTCTACAAATCTATAATTTAAAAAACTGTTGACAAAATTAATAAGTAGGTAGTAAGATAGTAATAGTAATAAATTATTTTTTTGAACTTTTTTTGGTTTTAACTTGTTTGATTTAAATTTTTATGAAACTTTAAAGTTATGACTTATGAATAATGTTATAAAATAATCAAATAATTTTATTCACGTACTTGAAATTTTAATATTAAATATTTTTATCCATGAGAAGATTAATAATTATTAATATTAATTAAAATGTAATTTAAATATTCGTTTTTACTATATTCATAATGTTTTGTGTACATTAATTTTCTGGAAAGGATGGGCGAAATGATATTCTTGCCTCTGATTTTTCATTTGTTCCGGTGCCACTGCAAGATACTATATTTTTGTTCAATATTTAGTTTCATTAAGGAAGTTATAATAATTATTATTGAAATTCGGTTTTGTGAAGGCGATTGCCTATAAATCTATAAATTTAGGTTTTAATTTGTGTGTTATAATAAATGTTATGAAAAAATCTTAGTCTTTAAGTAATGTCAATGTCTAATATAGCTAATTACCATACAGTTAGGTACTTATATCTTGATATTAATGTTTATTGCTTACGTCTTAACAGGTTTCCATGAAGCGATCGGAGATACAATTGCTTTGTCTGTGTCCACACCAAAGCACTTGCATAAAATTGGTCTGTTGCCTAAGATGAGCCGCACGTACGAAGCCGATATAAATTATCTGTACAAGATTGGATTGGATAAAATAGTGTTTTTACCTTTCGGATATTTAATGGATCTATGGAGGTGGAACGTCTTCAAAGGAATCACGACCGAAGATCAATATAACTGCGACTGGTGGAAACTCAAGTGATTAGACTATATATTATTATTTAATAAATATTCTTGAAACGTTTATAAATATTGTATTGAAATATATAATATAATAATATACATACACTGACCATTGTATATTTATACAAACGATTTAATGTTCGTGGTAGATATTCTTACCAAGGAATCGAACCACCAGTAACCAGAACTGAAAACGATTTTGACCCAGGATCCAAGTACCATATCGTTGGAAACGTGCCTTACATTAGATACTTTGTGAGTTTCATCATACAATTTCAATTTCATCAAGCATTGTGCGAGAAAGCTGGCCAGTTTGATCCGAAAAATCCAACAAGCAAACCGTTACACGAATGTGACATTTATCAAAGCACAAATGCCGGAAACGCTTTCAAGTGAGATTATTTAAATATATATAATATATATATTATATATGTATATATAATTTAGATGTATTTTTTTAAACATATTAAATTCATCAATCTTAAAATTGTATTAACTAAAACATATAATATAAAATTTTGATTTTTAATTTGAAGAATAACTCATATGTACAAAAAATAATTTAATGAATTTGTTTTAATATTATTTTAGAGACATGTTGAAATTGGGATCGTCGAAACCGTGGTTTGATGCTATGGAACTATTAACGGGCCAAAGAGAAATGGACGCTGGACCTTTGTTGAACTATTTCAGGCCTTTGTACGAATGGCTTCAAAATGAAAATAAAAGGACTGGTGAACATCTTGGTTGGGAAACAAACAAAAAAAGTAATTACCATGCATATAATATTATATAGTGTGATTAATATTTATAGGGGTCAATTTTATAATTTCATATAGATTTTTTAAAAAAAAGTTTTAAAAAAAATACCATATTATTGATTATTTTTTTAATATTTTTCTGTCTTAAATATTATTGAATAATCAATAAATAATGTTAATATATATATTTTTTATTAGACAATTTATAAAATAATAATTTGTTTGTAATAATTTTTGTTATTTTTTTTTTCAGTTTGCTTAAAGAAGGGTGAAAAAAGTCAACCTTAATTTGTTTTATTATGATTTTACTCTTTTTATTAGTGATTGACAGTATTATAATCATATACCTTAAAATAATTTGTTTATGAATTATTCGATACGCTAGTTATTAAACTAGATTTTTACGTTTCAGTACATTTTTAATGTGTACATTACTATTTTATTAATTTATTAATATATAACATTAAGTTATGAATTTAATTTCATAAATAATTTAAATTCTACTCAACGAATATGATTTATTGTTATTATTTATTTATTTAAAATAAAATAATAAGTAATATACAATTTTCCGCTGTTTTCTTTTATTTTTACTTGGTTTTAGTGTAGGCCAATGAAAGGCCAGTGCACTAAAACATTGAGACCCGTGGTGTGCACCTTGCCACCTATGCGCCATTTACCTATTCTCTATCCCAATTAAGAACGGTAGTCGGTGGCCAACTTGTGAGCAGGTGCGTGACAATACTACATGGATTGTTGACTTGACGGAGCCAATAAACGAGTGTTGCCTGACTTTTTCCCGACGAAAACTGGTTAGGTTAGGTCGACTGCCGTTCTTATTTGGAATAGAGTATATACATGTATAATGATATGATATATTGATATATCACTAACACAGTCGTAGTATCAGTTTAAGCATAGGTGTTCACAGCATTTATTCGCAGATGATGCATTCCTATTTTATAATTTAATTTTAAATTGTCTTGCGCCACCCATGCGCAAGTCGATTAGTTGCATGGTCCTTATTTCTGCAATGGACTTAACTAAGCTAATGCGAACCATTATGAACGTGGGCATCAAAAAGCCTATAACCCGGTCAAAATATAAATTACTGAAATTGGAAAACACTTAATCGCTTACACGTAGAAGTAACCAGAACAAAGAAGAACTTAGTAAAATGTAGGAGGGAAAAGAGTAATTTATATGAATGTGGAGGAAGCGTTTAAGATGAAAAGCACTTACTGAGCGGCCAATGGTGGGAAAATACACGTGAATGAACAGACCGGTTTTCTAACTCAAAGAACGAAGTCACTAAAATGTTCAAAAAAAAGAATTTAAGCTGACTAGCATGAGACTGACTGCTAACTATGAACTTAACTTTACTTATATACGGAGTGATTTATTTAACGTAAGACATTTATTATTTCAGAAAACACTATCGTTTTTGAAAATATTTCTTTTGTTTGTTACAAAACAACATTTTGGAAGAAAAATGTATTTTATTGTTATCATTTTTCAAGGTTTTTACTCCTTTGAAAATGAAAACGTACATTTTATATTTAATATTCTTAAGTAGAATATTATTTGGAGTATTTCAATCTACAAAAATAAAATTTCGGACATGTATAGTTTAATAGTTAAAGATTTTTAAAGTTATATGAACGGAGTAGTGGACCAACATTTTGGGGGTTATAAAACTCATACCTACACTATATTAGTCCAAAATTTAATTTTTATGTACCCCGAAAAATATTCTTCTTTGGAATATGGAATTAAAAGTACATGTTGTCATTAAAAAAAGTACAAAATTTATAAAAAAAATAAAAATATCATTTTTTTAGAAGAATGTTGTTTTCTCAAGACTTAAAATAATGTAAGCAATCTTTTTTAAAAATATTTATAACTTTTGAAATAGCACGGATCATCCGCGACATATATAGACATATATTAGAAAAGTCCAAATTGTGTTAGCTACGATTCTTTTATTTCCATGATATACACTCACAATTTTTTTTCCGGGATTTCTTGCAGCCCACAACTAACTGCATAAATATTTGAAATATTTTTCAAAAGTGTTTAAAATATTTTGATAAAAATTTTACTTGAACTTGACAAGACAGATAGTTGTCAAGGTCGTATTTTGAATAGGAAGGTTTCAAAATTCAAGGGCATAATAGATATTTTCTATTTGATAAAAGATTTTATTATTAATTCACTACCTACCTATCAATTACAATTGCGGTGGCATTTAAATTAGATTTATGATATAATTAGAAAAGAATTTGTATTTTACATTTTGAAAACAAATTTTATCTATGTATAACGCACTACGCACCTACACAATAGTGAACTTTATAAAGTACTTGACCTATAACCACATTTTGTAGTAAATCGGTGCATTGTTGGATAATACAGACTGTATTCCGGTAAAATTTTAATATACGTAAGCCTAAAGGTTATAACAATCAATATTCCTGTATTCCTGTCTAAGGAAGACTGGAATATCAGAATATGAAAAATTGAATAGTACATAAATTAATTTGTAGACTAAGTAAGTATTTAATTAGTTTAGATTCTGAGCTTCTTTTGTTTAAAGACATGTTTTATAGTATAAAAAATGCTTAAATTTTCAACTTCAATATCTTTTCTGGAAGGAAAGTGAATCTATAGTTGGTACTTTGTGGGTGAAAAGTAAAATATTCTCAGTACTAAATAATAATAATCACAACAAAATCGCGGGAAATTTTACGCAAAATCAGTTTTGATTCCAAAATTGATTTAATTTTTTATTTTAATTGAAAAACAAATAACCGTAGGTACCATGACATTTTTACCAAATTTTAATATTATCATCAGTAAATATTTTTTAATATTTTGTATCTTTTTGATCTGTATAGGTCTAATAAACAAGTCTGTATGCATTTGAAATTTTCTATTTTTTTGGGGGGTTTTTTTATATTATATTTAATTTTGTTCGGCCAAAAAACTTAAAATTGTATACAAAGTTCCTCATAAGTTTTTATTAAAGCTATTTAAAATATATTAAAGACACATAAGCACCAATTTTTTTATAAGCATTTGAAGTTCAAAACTGTGACGCAAGTCGTCGAAACCATAAAAATTTACAAATTATTTTGTACCTAATAAAAATGTATAAAATGTTTAATACTTATAGCTAAAACTTGACAATTTAATACAAGGTTCCCCAGAAATGATTTATTCTGAAATCTAAAATCTAAAAAAACTATCAGTTGAATTTTTTGTATAGATTTTATTTAAACAAAATATAACAATTTTAATTATTTGTTGTAATTTAAAAATATTATTCGTTGAGACTCGAAACTTTTACGTAGGTGTCTATATTATTATATTTTACAACACAAATACAGAATAACATTTTTAAAACATTTAAATTTATTTTGAGCTATTCAGTAATTAGCTATTTATATTACGAAACCATTCACACCAATTACAGTAAGTCTCTGTGACTCAAAAGTTAATAACAATAATAAATATATATATGATAATTATAAAAAACTAGCTGTCCCGCCCAGCGTTGCCTGAGCCAAATATTAAGTTAAGATTAACCTGAAGTGATTTATATACATTTAAACTACCTAGGTAGGCAATCCACTGCATTAGATCACGGACAATATGCGAGCAGTAAATTATTATTTATTAATTATTATTAATAATATGGTTTATATTTTGTTTTTGGAATTCAAATTGTGAAACTTTTGAAAACAAATTAGTTACACAAAGTTAACCCACCTGCTAACTCCTATGTCTTATCTTTTGTTTTCTGTGGAATGTGATTAAACTATAAATGTGATAAGAGTTTAAGTGTAGGTATAACATTGTTCTGTGGTAAAACTATAGTTGTAAGACAAAATAACAATATTACAATAATAATTTTATCTACTCTTCAATCTTATAAAAAAATAGTATATTATCTTAGTGTTCAAATGCCAACGGTCACTTGCTAGCTGTTGCCCTGTTGCCACAATCGCGATTTAAGTTTGCAGCCAGGAATATTATTAATTAATATTTTTTTACTTATCTATTATTCTGTAGCTGAAGTCTGTATCTAATGGGCAGTTAATTTAAGTAGTTGTTTAAACCCGGTGAACTGGCAGGCGACAAGTGATAACGCGATTTGTATTTTGTTTTTAATACTTAATTTGTTACAAAAATCGACAATTTATGATTATTTTTTAAATGTTAAGTGTCCTAAACATTTTTCGGAAATCGATTTCTTACATTTCACCTGTACAGTCGTTGAAAATGGTAAAATATTTGAAACAAGACGAGGCCATCAACATCGATCAGGAACTGTTTAACGTATATAAATTTAGCGTTGATCAATTAATGGAGCTGGCTGGCTTAAGTTGCGCAACAGCTATACAAAAATGCTTCCCACCAATTAGTCATCAAAGAGTGTTGGTGCTCTGTGGACCGGGTAACAATGGTGGTGACGGTCTGGTGTGCGCAAGGCACATGAAACTATTTGGTTACTTGTCCGAAGTGTATTATCCTGTGCGCACTGACAAGCTTCTGTATAGTAATCTTGTGCATCAGTGCGAGACTTGTGGTGTGCCCGTTTCTGAATCCCTGCCTGACAACATATCGACATATGACCTCATAGTAGATGCGTTGTTTGGTTTTAGTTTCAAGCCACCAGTGCGAGCGAAATTCCTGCCTGTTATGAATGCATTGAAAACTGTCAACAGCCCAATCTGTAGCATAGACATCCCCAGCGGTTGGAGCGTAGACGAAATTCCTGATAGGGATGGAATTAATCCAGAGCTGTTGATTTCATTGACAGCGCCAAAGGAATGTGCCAAAAGTTTCAAAGGAAAATATCACTATTTAGGAGGAAGATTTGTGCCCAAAGAGCTGGAAAAAAAGTACCAATTAGAATTGCCTGCATATCCTGGTGCAGAATGTTGTGTACAATTATAAAACCACATACATGTATATTTAACTTAATTTTATAATATTTTTAAGTTTATATATAGATATTTGTTTTGATTCAAAAATTTTTTAAAAAAATGTAAATTTGCGTTGATATTAGTTTATTTTTATATATTATGAAAGTACAAATTTATTATTTTTTTTTTGCGTTGAATTTAATTATGCAATAGTATATTACATACTTTTGAGAAATCTATTATTCCTCTAATTTTTATTTTAGTTTTCATTATACACAACACTCAGTTGTTTACCTCAATCAGTTGTATTTTTATTTTTTTACTATTACTTGATATCTCCTAAATGTTGAATACTAGCTGACCAAAATTTTCCTAGGTTTCTTTTTTCCAACTATTGATATGCTGCTGAACTTCTTGCTAATACATATTTTAGAGTTCCTTTTTACTCTACACAAAATCCCTGTCACTTCCATACTCGCTTATTATAGATGTAAATAGCCTAAATTTTTTGCAAGCAGTCAAGTATTTTTATAGTATCATAGAATATAACAATTAGTACTAGTTACTAGCTCTTGAACTGGGGAGGGAGAACTTGGCTGGTATTTGGACGAATAAATCCCCACAAATTTGTGACCTATGTCACTTGTACCACTTTTAATGGATACAACCATGCACTACACAAGATACAAACTATATACTTTGTGTCGCTAATATTAAATATTAATTTTAACCAGTAAGTTAATTTTTCTTTCTCCTATTTCATTTATATTCTACTTAGTAATTTACAAGCTCTGTATATTGCCGTCTGGTGTTCAATTAAAAAAATTAATTCTTTGCATTTACCATATCACTTATGAAAGTAGATTCAGGACTCATTTTTATTGATCAATTATAATAGCATACAATTTCTGATACTATTTCTTCCTTTGTTTTTTAGCAATGTTTAATGAATTTGTTAGTAATTATAAAATGATATAACTAAATATTTCATTATTTTTGAATACATGAATATTTCATGGTTTTTTAATGCCAATAATGCAACTATCAACCATGCTTATTAGCAACAAAACTAAAGCATTTTGTCTTTATTTAATATTTATTGTTTGCTGCATGCTCTAAAATTTTATTTACATTTTTATTCATTATTGTATGTATATGGGGATGAAGCACATAACATGTTTATTAGCACAAGTCTAATCTGAAAACCTTAGAGCATTTATAATTCAAAAACGTTATTTGAATTGTTTCACACTGTCATTTTTTATGGTACAATATTTTTATGAGTTTTTATTCTTCATCAGTTATATTTTAATTAAATCCAATTCTTTTAGATGTTTTGATGTGTTGTACTTTAACTATAAATTACCAAACAAGTTTATAATTAGTATAATTAATAAATAATAAACTAATAACAATAGATATCTAGCTAATATCTGCAATTTTCTTTCAGTGCTGATGATACTAGTACAGTAAAACATAATGCTAGACACACACACACCTACCTATGAGAACTTAAGAACTTAATAGTTAGTTAAAAACCTAACAATATTAAAGAAAAATAAATATATAATGTGGTACCAGGCAAGATGTAGTTGGTAAAAATATAGTGTAACATTTGTCAACCAATAAGTATTATTAAAACAAAGCATGTTCAATGAGACACATTACCTTCCTAAAGAATAAAAATTATTAACACAATAAAACAATTTTCAAAAGAACAGTTATTTTTCTTTATCATACAAGATATTGTTTTGTTTTTTACACATAGTTAATAACAATAATTACACATTTCAGATAATAAAATATTGTAGCATATACATAATTAACTAAATATAATATAATACTTACAAATACTTATAATATCTTGTTTTTAAGTATTAAGAAGCATGGTTGAAACATTAACTTTGAATTTGATCTTCTTTTTCAAATGTAACTAAAGAAAAAAATCAGAAATACAGTAAACTGAATTATTTTTTGGTTTTAATAATAAGAATTTAAATTATAATAAAAACAAATGTATAGTGCAGATTTCTAAAAAAATATCTTCAAACATATTGATTACTGATCCTAGTATTAAAATTATTTTAACTAATACAAAAAAAAAAAAAAATGTATAAAATCTTAAAAATAATACATCACTACTTAATACTATCAACAATAACCATGATTAAGATTAACTATAACTCAAATAAATCATTAAGATACAAAAACTTAATGTAATATTAAATATTTTTAAAAAATGTTATATTCCAGAGAAATCAAACTAATCAACTGAAAAAAATTATCATTTGTTTTACCTCATCCACTTCATTATTAAATGAAGACTTAGATAATTCCACTTTATCATCAATCACAGTTAAACAATAATGTTGACACTCTTTAATGGTTTCTTGAGGTTCATTGTGCAACAACATATTAGTTAAGATTGAAATTGGAAAGTAATTTTTTTTGCAATTAAAACCCATACACATTGATTTTAATATGTTCCTAAGTGTTTTATACAAATCAAATTTTAATTACAGAAAAAATAAATGTATAAATATTTAATACTTTCTTAGCATTGGTAATTGTACACTTATAACACACTGATGCATTGCTGGAAATCTATTGTATGTTTCAAATAACAGTCCAAAATTACCGTTCATAATATTCAGTGATAATAGCACAGCCATTTTTATCAACATATTTCTAAAAAAAAATACATACATATACAATTAGTTGTCACCAAAATAAATATGTAATCTCAATTTGAATTTAAGATAAAGTTTACAGTTTACAAGTTTATTTTTACAATGTAACTAATATTATAGGCTATAGTAGAATTATTTTAATCATGGAAACATTTACAAACAAAACATAACAACATTATGTATAGGTTTAAAAATGCTATACCTATTAAATAAATTAAATAATGATAATTTTAATCATAGTTTTTATTAAATCTTTCTTTGAAACTTCATAGTTTGTTTTTAAATATACAACTGCTCATAATTTATGTTTTTTTAAGTAAACTCTGAATATAATTATAACATATGAATATGTTTTCTTAAATCATCTATCACAACATTGAAATGTAAAAATGTGCTATAGCTAAATAGATGATTAAATATTTAATTTGGTTGTAACACCTTTCCAATCTTTGAGTATTTTATACATTGCTTATAAGTATCATTAAATGCATTTAAAAAATTACCACAACGACTAATATTTGATTCCAGACTTTAAATTTTCTTATAAACACAGAACAAAGTAAGATGGTGACACACAACTTATCAGTAAACTTTACCTTAAATAATTTGATTATTGATTAACTGACTTCTTTGATATAAATGGCAAAGCTTGTTGAAGAACATTATAATCTCCTAAATTAGTAACAATCAGAAGAGATACCATTTCCGAACAAAGCTCATCTGTTGATTCGTCAGAATCTTCTAACAATATTTTAATAATTTTAAAAATGCTTTCATGAAAATGCTTCATATTTATAAATGGATCAAACGTGTTAACATCATATTCATAACATCTGTGAACAAAATTGAAAATATTATTATTTATTTGCAAACAAAAAACAAAACAATGTTACATATTGGTAAATTTTAACATGTGTTTGCTCACCTTCTTTAAGCAATGTTTGTGACGGAAGTGAGGAGTACTTAAGAAGTAATATACAAAGTTAAGGTGAAATTATAGACTTATAAAAAGAAAACATAATAAATACATAAAACCGAATTTACATTTTTCAAGATTATCAGCTCTTGAAAATAAATTAACTTTACTAATATAGTATATTCATTTTACTAAAGCTTTTTTAATTTGCCATAATTTGCCTCATATTCAAGAAAGGCGATCCTATGGATACAAAAAATTATAGAGGAATTGCACTTTTAGATTTCAGTTACAAAATCTTATCTCTAGTGCTCCGACAAAGATTAAAAGTTTATGCTAGAGAGATAGTTGATGAATACCAAAGTGGCTTCTCAAGATGAAAGTCCACTTCTGATCACATTTTCACAATCAGATAAGTAATGGAAAAGACGTCCACGTGTGCTTTGTTGATTTCAGACAAGCATATAACAGCATAGTTCGAAATAAACTGTGAACAGCCCTAGAAGAATTTAGAATCCCTGATAAACTCATTAATCTAATAAAAGAACGCAAGACACATACTATGTGCAAAGTGAAATATGGAAATAGTATATCACAAAGTTTTGAAGCCAAAATTGGCCTTAAACAGGGTGATGTGCTGTCCCCTGTTCTCTTTTAACTTAACACTTGAAAAAGTAATAAGATAAATTCCAATACGCAAAAAAAAGAAATGTTTGTCTAATAACACGCTTCTTGCCTATGCTGATGATATAGTGATAATAGGAAACACTTGCCAAGAGTTAATGACAAGAACAAATGACTTAATAAAAGCAGCAAATCCAATGAGCCTAGAAGTTAATCAAAACAAAACAAAATATCTAGTCATGACTAGAGGTATAAGAGACCATTCTGATTTGGTAGTAGGGAACTACTTCTTCAACAAGTTTTAATAGAATTTATGGGTCTAGCATAGAAAACGAAGTACAAGGAAGAACTAATAGAGAGATTCAACTCATTTATCAAAAACTTGGAATTAATACATACCTAATGAGTAAAAGAATTGAGTGGACAGGCCACATTTGGAGATCGAATAGAATAATCAAGAAAGTTTTTAAAGGGAATGTAGATGGAAAGAAACTTAGAAATCAGCTTAGACAACGCTGAATTGATAGTCAACGATGATCTAAATAAGTGCTCACAGGGAATAACAATAGAGAACAGCTTCAACAGTCAGATGGAAAAATGCAGTAGAGGCAGCAAAAGCCCTTTAAGGACTGTAAGAGTTGAAGAAGAAAAAGAAAGCTTTTTTAAAGCTGCAATGATTGTTTTTTTGGTGATAATATGATATACAATACATTAATTACTTTTATATATCATATAATGTTAATATTACAACTCACTTATAAGCCGCATATGCATGGAACCGAATAATAGGTGGCAAAATAGCCATCCAATCTTGATTGTCCACAGCTTGTATAGTGGCATCTTGTCTTATAGAATTTAAACGATCGTCAACAAAATCATAAACAATATTGAATGGTACATTTGTAATTGTGAGTACCCTAAAAGTGTTTAAGAATAACAAAATAATAACCAATATTATTAGTCTAACAAAAATTGTATATTACTCATTTAAAAGATATGATATAGTATTCCTCAGAATTGATGGTGGCCTTAAAATATGAGGTTTGCTTAATGAATTACCAGCAGCTGAACGGCTAAAACATTTAACCATTTTATTTGGGTTACATTCTAACTGGTGTACAAGTTTCTTGGATTTTCTCCTAGACAAAAAAAAATGTAAACAATATAGATACATTTTACAGTTCTGACAAAGTATAATAAAATAAAAAAGCAGTTATAAAATAATATGTTTGAAAAAGATGCATAGCCTGAGATATATATTAAATAGGTAACTAGTATGGTTTTCTTGCTAAAGTAAACTTAGCATAAACAAAAGGAACTTAAAGCCCAAATCTGTAGTTGCCCAAGTTTTAATATTATTGTTTAATATTTATTTCTTATTTTTGCATATTTAAATTTGTACGTTTGTACGTATTTGCTCATATAAGTATCAAATCTTTAAGCAATAATTTATTAATTAAGGAAAATTAAATTTTACTCACATAGTCATTTCCTCCTTAGGACACATTTCCATGCATAATCCTTTTACCGGTAGCATTATAAACTATATTTCATCAGTTTCATTATTTAGATAAGTACCTATTTTCACAAAAAAACAGAATACAACTACTTATTACAGTATTACACATTTATAAACACCCATCTACGATCCGCTAAAATATACCAATGTGTGATATCAAATATTAAACTTCCGGATCGGCTAAATGCTCCGAAGCAACCCAAACCCTAATTTTATTTTACTTTTATATTTCCAGCAACCTGTTTGTCACAATTTCAGTGGTATTGACTGTTAATTATTCTGTATTTTCGTGATATAGACGTATAACATAAAAATTGAAAATAATAATGAAGAATAGAAGACAAAATTTAAAATGCTTTACCTTTCAAAATACCAAGCAGGATTTAACATAGTACTATCACAGATTATATATATATATTTATGAAAATGTTCATTGGTGGTATACTAAAAAAAAAAAATTGTTTATGATCCAAGATCGTGATCTAATCAATTATCAAGTAGATAAAATAGATAATATTTACATATATATTATCAACGATAAAAAACATGTTATTTTTTTAAGTGCTTTTCTAAATAGATTTAATTTGTCATGTTGATATTGCACTTTATACGTATACAGATTTAAAACTTGAAAATATTTTATAAATATATTAATATTGTCGTTTGCATTAATTAAATTTAATAAAAACGAATTGGTAATAGGTTAAATATCTAAGAGATTTGGTGAAACGATGAGAAAATACCAACAATTGCTGTTGGTGCTGGTGTCTTTTGTCAGTTTTTTTTTGCTGTTGATGTACAGATATGAATACATGCAGCTTTTGAATGTCTTGGAAGTGCTCAACTTTTTTGGTTACCCAGCCGACAACATGACAAACTGTGTTTTGCTGGAGGACAAGTTCTACGTGGATCTGGAAAATGACAATTTGTTAGCGAAACCACCAGTCTCCTGGATCAAACGCGATCAGTACTATGCGTATTCTGCCTTTTGGTCCGCTCAACAACAGTCTGTTAATTTGCTGATTTTGGGCTCAAGATCAGCGTTCTCTGGTTACAAATGTCGCGTGTGGTTTAAAATGGGTGATAAATTTATTTCCAAACTGGCCAAACTTTCTTATAACATTAGAACTAATAATCACGATCCAGATTTTCATCAATACGATGTTCATTGCAAGCCTGACGAAGTTCCTGTTGATGTTGAAGCATATGGAGTTTTGCTGGGACGGGAAAATACATTAAAACTATTCATACCGATCAAGGTTCAAAAGGAATCTATCATAAAAGATGATCTTATTGTGTGTATTGCACCTGATTATTCTGGTATTCCTGATACATATCTTGTGGAATTCATTGCATATCACACATTGTTAGGCGTTCGTCATTTTGTAGCGTACGATATCGGCATACATTACAAAGTTCTTCAATTTTTACGTTCAATTGCAGGCCATAAAGAATTGTACAAAACTTTTTCTACACTCTCTTGGCAGTTTCCTGCAGCTGATTTACAATTAGAAAAGTCAATTTTGCAAAAAGATTGTTTGCAAAGAACACAAGGTCTCACTAAACATAGTATTTTATTATCGTGGGATCAGTACTTGATTTTAAACAAGGATGAACAATTAAATTCTTTAAAAAATGAAATAGACTATACATTTGAAATAAAAAATTGTTGTTACAATAGGCAGTTAAAAAAATCCTGGCCCATGGCTATGAAGAACACAATATGTGAAAGTACCAACGAAACAATAAATACTATCATTGATGACCAAACAATGAATTACCAATCACCAACAAAAATTGGATCAATACATAGGTTGGAAGAAATGTGTGAAAAAATTAACAAGGATGATAAAAGTATAGCTAAGTATTTAATTAATTTTGTTAATAGTAAACTATTGAGCTTATGGAAATCTCAATTAAAATTTTCTATTTCTCATGCAACCAATAACAATGTGATTAATCTGTATAAAAATTTATCTTGAATTTATTTTGACTGAAACATTTAAAAAGGAATATTATGCATATTTTATTTTTAAAGATATTTTATACAAAAACAAATAAATATTACTATTTTTAAATAATTGAAGTAATGTGCTGTCTTATTTTAAATTTCAGCATCCAGAAAACATTATAATATAATGTAAATATATAAATTAATAAAAACAAAAAAAAACCAAGTAAAACTAAAATACTTCAACCAATACGTTGGAAAATCACAGTATTCAATAATCCAGCTTCTGACAATGTTTGATCATTATTGTCTAATGTTTTTGGAGGGTATGATGACTGCAATTTAAATGGTCTGGAAGCAAAACCAGATCTTGCACTGATATAAAAAGTAGTTAGGAAAATATTTAATAAATTTGACTAGAGAAGTTTTTAATTATTAGTATACATACATACATAATTTAATTTTTTAAAATTTAAAATTTGAAGGGTAAAATGTTTAAATTTTATAATATTTTATGATAAAATATGATACAATTACAAAGTAGGAATAATTTAGTACAAAATAACTAATAGTATTACAGTATTATACCTTGAGTTATCATATTGTATGTATAAAAAGTTATCGAATTATTTCCAATTTTGAATTTATTTTTAGTATTTTGATATTATTAAATACGGTTAATATTATCAAAAACAATCATTTGCACGTTTACAGTCTTATATATTTACTATTGAGGGTTTTAACCATAATATTATTATAACATATTAGTGAGAAAGTTTTACTATTAAAGTTTTAGTATTAAAATGTTAAATAATTATGAAAGTAATGTGTTTTTAATTTATAGTGAGTATAAACAACACTGGTGAGGCTACAAGGGCTTAAGTAAATTGATATTTCAAAAGATATCAGCCATCTCATAATTATTTTATAAAATTACTTAATTTACAAATACATTGGATTTTTTCAAATGAAGATACTCAAATACAACTATGACGCAATATCAAACAAAATTAAGTAATTGCATATATTCAATTAAATCCTCACTCTACTTTGAGACATGTTGCGTTGCTAACTTAAATTATTTTAGAATTCAATTTCAAATAGTTAAAAGATTCAAAAACCAATCCTAAAAAAAACATACTATAAATGTATATAACAATAATTATGTTGTCACTAGATTATGCTTTATACCTAGACACAAGTTTTGTTTTTTTTTAAATAATTTTAATTAAAAAGGATACGCTATAATGTAACGACGAACATCTCCAATAGTATGACTATGATTAAATGTAGCTACAATTCTTGTACCATCTACTAATCTGATCTGTAATGAAGTGGTAGGAGCATCTGGTGTTAAAGGAACTTCAGCTCTAGCAATAGCTTCATTAGCAATACCACTGTCTGAAGTAACTTCTTTTGGTACTTCATTACCAACAACATCTGGTGCAGGGCTACAAATTTATACATATGAAGATATATATTTAATTTAATATAATGTGTAAAATTACCTTCCCAACAAATTTCCTGATCCTCCAAAAATTTTTTTCTTTGGTTTAGATGGTACATATTCTTCATATCTATGATCTTCAACACTAACATGAAGTTCGTCTTCACTAGATACATTTGCCTCTTTCAAAAGTAATGGTGGAATCTCCTCTCTAAAATAATAGAGAATAATAATTAACAATGAATTTATTTGTACAAAATATTTAAATGCATGAAGTATGAAGTTAAACATTGGTAATTTGTAAGTTATATTAATTATAATCAAAGACTGACTCAACATTCTATTTTTTTAACTAGGTAGTCGAGATAACTAAAAATACAAATGTCAAAGTAATAAACTAACTTATTTTACTTAATTATTTATAATATTAAATTACTAACCCCCTAGCTACTAGAAGAAGAAATTCTCTATTTTCTGGCCGATCAATGCTGTGCAATTCACCATCATTGATAGTGAATCCTTCTTTCCATACTTTTAAGACAACTTCTTCTTGATTAGATGAACGTTTTGTAGTAGAATTATGAGATGGAATGACTAAAATCAAAATATTTTAAATAAAACACCTATTTATAAATGAGTCAATTTAACTGTATTCAACAGACCTTCAGTATCGTTTTCAGTTTGTCCTAGTTTATAACCAGTACCAAAGAAATTTGATGCACCACTATCTTGTGTAGAACTACTGCTACCGCTTGGTGCTGAAGTACTAGCATACCTAGATATATTAAGTATTTATAATAATTAAACTCCATATGTTCCAAAATCTCATAAATATTTTTTTTTTTACTTTTGTGCCGTTTGAAACATATCAGTGATAACATCAGCATTGTTACGCGGAGGCCCAATTACTTGTTGACCACTTGTAATTGATCCCCCAGCATAGAATCTCTGACCTTCTTCATCATCACTGTCTTTATCTTCAACTTCAGCATTCTTTAAACTACTGAATGTCATTATTCTAAAAACAAATAAAAACTAAGTACTGTAAAAAAAATTGTTTACTAACAGTATTCCTAATTTGGTAATGGATAATATCTATAGACTCACAAGAATGCAATTTAATTACCTAGATTGTGGTTGCCATTTTTTCGGCTTTGCTGCTGGCTTATAGGTTGACATGCTTGCAATTGGTAAATCCCTATTTGAAACAGCTGCTGGTCTCGATGTGGACTGACCAGCATTATCGGTCAAGGGTTCGTCATCAGTACCTTCGTCGTAAAAGCTGGCCAATGCAGCCTAAAAATACACAAAAAAAAAACAATATTATAAACACCAACATGAGGCACAACTATTGTAATTTTCTCTTTACATCCATATTCCAGGCAGCCGATTCTAAATAAAATTTAGCTCTTTCTGAATCTACATTAGTTATGCCAGCAAATTCGTTGACCTTGTTGCTTTGCTCTGACTCGCTCATTGTGTTATTAGACTTAGAGAAATTCCAAAAATAAACTATAAGTATAATCTTTCGAAGCAACCGTAGTCAGAATAATAAATTAAATATTAATATATGTATATATAATATTTAATATTAACAAAAGTCAATAATCCAAATGTAACTTGTTTATCTCTTACCTACAAAAAGCGCTTGTAATCAATTTTTTTTTTTGTTTTACAATTTGAAACCGTGATATAACCTAAAATATTCGATCAGTGTGACCAGGAAAATACCTTGTCGACCGTTTGTTTTTAATTATTTGACATTGCCCACACTCCCAAACGAATCTTGATTCATAACATGGTCTTAGAGATCTTTTAAGGTAATTCATAACAATAATAAAACACTGATAACTTAACTCAATATCGAGTTATCTCCTCTAAACCATTGGTCAATACGCATTTTTACATGCTGGTTTTATTTGTTGAGTTACAACATTTTAATTTGATTATCCAATAAACCCTATAAATATTATTATATTAAAATATATAAGTTACAAAAATAACAATACTTCACCATACATAACTTCGGTTCCCTTTCAAGTCGAAAAAATCTTTCGCCCTTTATTTGTTACTTTTCTCGTTCTAAATTAGAGATTACTTTCTTTATTATAATAAAATACCTACTTTTAATTTGTCACCAGATATGGCCGACGCTTTCGACAAACTTCGTATGATGGAAGACGAAATGAACAAGTAATTGAAACATTTTACAATTATATAAAAATCGTTTTTGTTTTAATGCTTTAATGTTTGTTTAAGATTTGAAGAAGAAATTGGAATACCCAACTATATGGATGGAACATCTGGTGCTCAATCATATGGCAATTCTGGTAACTATAAATCAATAAAAAATCTTGCCTCAAAGTTCACATAAGATATAATAAAAATTACCTTTAAAATATATTATTAAGTTATAGAAAATACCTATTCCGATTTCCGATTAATACCTATTGAAAATTCTGGAACTATGTGTGATGTAATAATGAAGAGAAAGCAAGTCTTGTAAGTTTTGTATTTAACTTAAGACAAAGGTGCTAGTCATTAAACCATTTTTTAATTGAAATATTAATCTATTCAAATTATTTAATCCTAAATCATAAATTGTTTTCAATTGATTATGTCCTTTTGTTAAAAATAAGATCATGATAATGTTTTATATGAAAAAATATAATTTAATTAATTTTAAGTCTATAAATTTGTCATATGTTTTCAGTTGTTAATTATGTAGTTGATGTTACAGTCTCGTAGGTTAACAGTTTTACGGTTATAAATTGTTATTAAAATCATGATTTATGTTATATATTCATACTATGGCATGGAATCTGATAGATTTGCATTGTTTTTTTCTTTTACATGAATACAATAGAATGCTATATACAAATTTGATCAGTTGTATATTTGTATGAATACTAAAATAGTGTTATTTTTATATTTTGATGATTTAATATATTTTTTTTATTAAATACATATTTATTACATTTTCCAATATTTCTCTTAATCCTAAATAGCATACACTAAAAATATTCACCAGAGTCTAAGCACACAGTGTTTTTGATTGTGTATTAAAATATTTTCTTTCTAATATTTTTTGTACCAAATTACTTTGAAAATATATAGCGAGACCTTATTAAAAGGTATCTTTGTTAGGTTAGGTTAATATTTTGAATTTTTGAGCAGAATTTTAATAAAAGCTCAGTCTTTTAAACTGTGAAGTGTGTGCTCTAAGGTTGATGTTACAGGTTAAGATAAATACTATAGCCATTTTTTTGTTGTTTTATAAATGTTGATTATTTTGTGGTCTACTAAAATTATATAAATACTTTTTTTTTTAGATATTGTAAAAGGCTATAAGATTATTTACAGTATTATACTATTTAATAGTTTCATTGTCAGATATTCTACATGAGATCATCATAAATTCATGAAATAAAATACTCTAGGATATTCTTTTTACGGTTTCCCAGATTAATATATTTTAAACTATTAATTACTAATATTAGTAAAAGTTGACATAGTACCTATTAAAATAATGTAGAAATAATAATAAAAAAAAAACTAGGATAGTGCTCTGCTGTGTAGAAAGTGTTGAGTATATCCCATCATTGGGTAATTTATAATATTTAACTATTCAGATAACAAAGTTAAAATAAAATTGTTACACTTGTAGACATCACAATTTTGTATTACCATTTATTACTGATTATTTTATACAGACCAGTCATAGTTACCAGACATAGATGGGTAATTTATTTATGAAATAAAGTAAACTTTGATTGGTTTCTGCCATTGTTGCTGGTAGATGAGACATGGGCAGTAGACCACATACAACAAAAATACTAGAGTGCAATATTTTATCATTTTGATTTTGACTCATTAAGTTTTTTTTTATTTCAAAAATGTTTGTTTATTCTTATGTATCTAAGTGTATTTTAAATTTTAGGACATTCTTCTGTATTTTGGATTTATAACTTTATACCCTTATGTTATTTGAAGTATCTATTTAAAATACTTTTTAGTCATTTATAGTTCTGGGCCCTAGTCATAATAATTTAAAATAATATGAAATTTGTCTTAATTTTTTTAAATGTTATTTCAATTTTTATTCTTTATTAATAATAAGTATTAATACCTTATTTAAGTATTAAAGTACTATTATATATATATTATAATTTTTTTTAGATAACTATTCAATGATGGGACAACAAAATACAATTGCCTCTCAAGGATATAATAATATGCGATCATCATTTTCTAACAACCAAATGCTATTACAGCAACCTCAACGGAGATTTAATGTCAAAGTAGACAAAACAATTGGTCCTGTTATTCTCAGGTATATATTGATTCTTTCTTTTCAATTTCTACTATTATTAAAGATTCTAATATATACGTCATAAGACTAAAAAATAGGGTCATAGTAATTTTGTCTTATAAATACACATTGTCACTTAATATTTTTTATATTTTTTTATTATCATAAATTTACTTGCTACAGTCAAATTTAGTTAACTAAATTGAAGGGACTAGAAAAAAAGTTTGAGTTAACCAAATAAAATTTCAAAATATGTATTTTTATAAAACAGTACAATATGTGTATACTAATTCCTATGTATTTATTATAATATGTAATAAAAAATATTTACTATTTATATATTATGTAAAATTTTAAAGAAGTATGTTTATAAACAAAAATTGGGTTAGAAAATTATTTAAAAAAGGTATTTGTTTTTGTTTGAGTTTTACTGTTGAATCGTTTTATTTTATTTAAATCTTCAAAAAGTTCATTACTAACCCCTATTTGTTTTTGATAAATCTTCTCAATTCATTATAATGCATCTGTGCTTGTTTAATCATAATAAAAATCAAAACTTCAAGTTATTCACAAAAATATTTGAGTTAAACAAGATATTTTTGCATTGTTTTAATAGGAAATTCTTGGAACCCGGGAAAAAGTTTGAAATATTGACGATTTTGAGTTAATCAAATTCGACTGTAATATGTTTTTTTTTTTGACAATTATATAAATTAATACTACTTATTTCTTCTTAAAATATAATAATTTGAAATTTATAAGTATCGTATTGTTTGCAATTTTACCTATGTAAAATTAGATTACCATTAAAAATATATTATTTAACAAGTTGACTGTCATGAGTACCATAATTAGTACTCACGTGATTAGTATTATAGGCCTTCATGTTTTAATCATATTTTTTTTTTTACACACTTTGAGTACCAATTCTGGTACTCGCACTGTTTGACTGTCAGGCTTTGAGGGTCACTTTTGGTACTCATTATTTTTCGTGATTACAACATTGAAAACTATTTTTGATGCTCAATTCGTTAATTGGAATAGATAGAGGAAAAAATTTCAAACAAAATAGTGCAAACAGCGTTGAATTTTAATGTTTTTTAAAAATAAAAATGTAATTATTAAAAAAAAAATACAACTTGTATTAAAAATAACTGAACATTTTTCAGAAATACAGTATAAACTTTTTAAATTAAAATCAATAAATCAAACATAAATATATTAATACAACTTACAAAAAAATAATACAATATTTAAATTAATTAAATTTTTTTTGTTGAATGCATTTTACAAAAACAATCTAAACAGAAATATTTGGAACAGCCTGGACACAGTGTATTTACTTTTCGTGTAATTTTTTTTGCATGTCCCCTTCCACCTTGTTGAACTATTTCAAAGTAACAATTGGAACATCTACCACGTTTAAGGCTCGGCCACACAGAAGGCTGTCTGTCGCGGCGGTCGGCGATCACACGATCATCGCGGCAGTCAGCGATCTGATGACGGCACACAGGCAGCGATAATTTGTGAGCGGTCTGCTACAACAGTCATAATTTAGTAATCTAATAATCTAGTACACAGTTACTTATGTCTGTCCACTTTATTTTTTTTTTTTTTTTTTTAATAATCGCCATTTTACAATAATGTCAAGTTCTAACGAGGAACAACTTCTTTTATTACTTGCCCTTAAAAATAAAAGGAAAAACCGAAAATGGGTACATGAAATTAATACAACCAAAAAACAGTTTGGTGAATACCATCGACTGTGTATTGAACTGTGTATTTTCATGAGATGTGTCGAATAAGTATACACACTTTTTTACATGCTCGATGAGCATTTCAGTTTCTTCAGCCATTTTAAAATTATAATATAATTACTTTAATTACTTATAAGTTTATAAAAGAATATAAAAAAAAACCAATAAATTACAACAGATCGACAGCTGCCCGCGCGGAATTTTGTAATTTTGTACAACGGTATCGCCCGTCGTTGCGATCTAAATTGTACCGCCGCGTCAGAACGCCCTCTGTGTGACAGAGATTATGCGATGTTACGTATTACATCTTTACCGCCTTACCGCCGCGGGAAAATATCACTGACCGCCGCGACGGACCCCGTTCTGCGGCCGAGCCTTTAAAGTGAATAAGCTTATGGCTTTCACCTTCATTTGTGTTGAGTATCTTAGATTTCGTTAGTAAAGCTTGAACTATATTTTCCCTAAATTCTGTTACACCCATTTTATTACCAGTGACAGAAACATATAATGTTAATGCATTTAATAAACTTGTATTTAAAGAGTTTGAATGATTTCGTCGTCGTTCATTGTAATAAATATGGTTACAAATACACAACACGACGACGAGTCAAATGAAAATGAACATATAAAATAAATAATATGATACGATAGGCAGTGAGTACCATATATGGTACCACTCCAAATCTGTTTATTTTTGTTTAAATAAACAAGAAATTACACCAATAAGTAACTAAAATTAGAAAATTATAAGAAATATGAAAAAAAAAACCCACGGCCTATGTTATAATACACCCAAAAATACTACGGCGTACGTAACGAACACAGTGAGTACCTATTCTGGTATTCATAGTGTTTGAGGACAACTCTATAAGAATACCCTGGTAGTTAACTTGTTAAAAGAGAAAAAAAATTATGATGAATAAGATTGTATGTTTGTAATTGAAGAAGAAGAGTAATAATAAAATTCAATTTATATTTAAATTTCTACCCATAAAATATATAGATACATATATTTTTAAAATTAAACAATGTATTTTAGTGGTGCCCCTAAACTGTATACATCTAAACCTGAACCACCTCAACTACCTTCAAATGATCTGATGATTAAAGCAGAAGACATATTAAAAATGACAACAAGCATCAATCCGTTAAAAAAAGAATCTAAGAAGTCACAACCCACAACATTGCCTGGTAAAGAAATGGCAGAGGCTGTTAAAGCAACATCTAAAACAGTTGTTGTATCAGCTGGAGGTAATGCTGTTGCCGCAGCTGAATGTGCTGCCTCAATCCCAAATCAATCTGCCAAGAGCAAAGGGAAAAAAAATAAAAAGTTTATACGAACTTCTGGAGGACAGGTATGGGAAGATCAAACCCTATCAGAATGGGATGAAGGTATGCATTTTGTTTAAAATATTAATTAACTGTAGCAATCAATTATAAACATTTTCAAAAAATATATATAAATTTGGTATGGTATTGTTTTAACATAATATATATATATATTATAAAGGTAATTCAAATATGAATGTTTTCAGATGATTTTCGATTATTTTGTGGAGATTTAGGTAATGACGTGACTGATGAATTATTAGCTCGAACGTTCAGTCGATATCCTTCATTCCAAAAAGCACGTGTAGTACGTGATCGCCGAACGATGAAAACCCGAGGTTTTGGGTTTGTATCATTCAAAGACCCAGCAGACTTTATTAGAGCTACAAAAGAACTCAATGGTATTGATTTTTCCCCTTTTTATACAATATTTTTAACTGCTTCTATTTATAAATGTTTCTATTAGGTCGATATGTTGGAAGTAGACCAATAAAACTACGAAAGAGTATGTGGAAAAATAGAAGTTTGGAAGTAACTAAAAAGAAGGAAAAAGAAAAGGCTGCACTTATTAATTTATTAACTGGCCAATCTTCGTAACAATAATACTTTTTATTCTTACTATGTAGGGGAACTAAATATTATTTCTTTAAAATTTTAACAAGATAATAATGTACTTTTATTTGATTCTTAGTTCTTACCTTTACAATAATATCTTGATGTTATGGTTCAATAATAAAAATGTATAAAGCAATTTTAAGTGTTCTCAAATAACACAAATAAAATGTATTCTTTAAGGCAGTATTAAAAATAAATTTGCAATTAAAATTAATACCAATCAGACCGAATCAATTAACAGTAAACTTAAATAGTTATAAACATTGTGTTATTTAACAAATTATTGCACAAAAGAATAGATAGGAAATAGGTTTGTATTACAGAAAATATGAAATATTTTACACACAATACACAGTTGCAATTTTGTCAAAACTAGTTTTATAGTGTTAAAACAACATATTATATATAATTAAAAAATAACAGTACACTTCATTTATTCAAATACACAGTTTATGTTCTTTTAGCATGTACATATGAAGGTGGATTTGTTCAGTTTATGTTATATTTGTAAAGCTTATAATGTATTCTATACTATGGACATGACTATGTGGAATAGATGCAGACTGAGTATAAAAAAAATCCAGAATATTTATTGAGTTTTGTACATCATTCATTTTTTTTTTTTTTAAATATAAAACTATACAATTTATTTCTTCAATAATAACTTTTAACGATTCTTATTTTAATGTAGACGACTATAGTTAATATTTTGGTATGTAACTATGTGAGAGAATAGGTATAGTCAGTTAAAGATGAGAATAAAATAAATAAGTAAAACTATTAAATATGTGTAGGTGTAATATCATAATTAAAACATTCATAAAAGAGTCAAGTTTTTTTCAAAATAAAGTAATAAATAAACTTAAAAATTTAAACGTGCAACAAAAAAAGAAAAAAATAATAATAAAACAGAAATATACAAAAAGACTATCGTAAGAAAAAAATTTAAAACGAAACATAAAATCACAGTTTTCAATTAATTTGTCAATAATAATTAATAAATAAATGATTTTCTTAAATTTTAATACACAATAGTTATGTTCTAACAAGTAACAACTTATTAGCTTTAAAAATATAAAATATACAGTCTAAATTGTATTTGATAATACAATTGAATATTTTGATTATGTACATAATATGTTACATAAAATATAATATTTATACAGGTATATCACTATATTTTTATATCTATTTAAAAAAAAGATATTTTGGCGGTTGATACTTGAAAATGACTTTTAAAAAAAAACTAAATGACATACATTATATTACAAGAAAAAGTTAATTTTCCAAACAGTTTTTCAAATTTTACAAAAACCACCAATGGTATGCATTTTAAAAATAATATTGTGTAATAAATAAAAAAATTAATACAACAATTTCAAGTCTCAATATAATATGTAAAATATCAAAAATGTAATTTCAAATATCATTAAAAGTTTTTATCGATAATAGGTGTATGATAATTTGGTATTATACATAATATACACATATATAGATACAAGGTGATTTTTAAAGCATGCTCACCCTATTTTTAAGCTTAAATTATACATATATTCAAATTCTGATTTTTGGAATTTTTAAATGTACTTGAATATTATATTTTTACACTACTTAATGATGATCCTTTGTTTTTTTTTAAGAATTATTATCTTTAGTATAAACATTTTAATAATTCAGAAATTGGTCATTAAAATTTTGATTTAAATACATCAACATTTTCAAAAAAAAATACTGCTTATTAGCAGTAAAAAATGGGTGTTCTCATTTAAAAAATAGAAGTTTGTATCACAACAAAATACTCCTTAAGTAGTACAAGAATATAAGATATTTAATAAACTGTTAATGAGGGAAATGGCGAAGGGGGTAAGCATGCTTATAAAAATCATCCTGTATATATATATATTTACAACGATTAGACAAATAGCAGTTAAGCAATGTTAATCTAAAAAATAAGATGGTAAATTCAATAAGCATAATACATAACTAAAAACAAAAGTCACAGGATGAATTTTAAAAAAAGTGTATAATTTAAAATGGTTCAATGTTAATGTTTTTATTAGACTATGATTGATAAATGATAATTCATTAAACCAGCGAAAAATAATATTTATAATTTATAAATATTGCATTATTCTATGTGAGCGAAAGAAAATTAAAAATAATTGTTGTTACTTGATCATAAAAAAAGTACGTACAGAGAATAAACTTTAAGATTAAAAAAAAATTGTAACTCATTTGTAGTTGAAATTTTTACAATGTTTTTTTTTTTTTTTATTTGGTTATTAAATATTTAAAGTACTTAAAAATATAATAGTTAATTAATTCAATAGTTTCTTTTATTAAATACAAATTTGGTAAATTTATTGGCAATTTCTTAGAATTTTGGTATCTAACCACTTGATAAAAAAAATATTTTGGTATTCAAGATTTTATCTAAACTTAATTTATTAAACAAAATAAAATACATAACTAATTTGTTTGAATTTAATTTAAAGAAGAATATTTTAAATTTACTTTTAAAATTATTATATTAAATTAAAAAGAATTTAATTTAATAACTAATTCAGATTAAAAATATTATTAACAACTAATTATAAGTTGTTCTATTATACTTGAGGTAATAACTTAGGAAATTTAAGAATCAAGGAAAAAGAAAAAATATATTCAAAAAAGCTGATCATTAAATTAAAAATGAATATATTATCAAGAACTTTGATTAAATTATTATTAATTTTTTTTAACAAAAGTATTAACATACACAAATAATATTTATAAAATATGCCTCAACCAGAGGAACTATTATGTTGTAATAATATATAATAACCTAACTTATTTAGGAAATATACAGGTTTTAAAATTACACATTGTATTTTCTCATTTACAACAGAATATTGTCATTATTATTTTTACTTTTTTAATAGGAACTTGTTTTGATGGCCAAGATGTGCATCATTACCTTGTTGTTGAATTTTCTTTTACTAAATACTTATATTGTATCCTGAAAAAAAAAATTTAATTAAAACAATCTACCATTTTAAGTTAAAAATTGTGTTGAACTACTTACATCTAGGAAATGAATGTTCAATGGAGTACATGTTTGGTGAGTCAGAAGCATTGGATATTGTTTTTCTTTCGTCTGCTGAATTATCAGACCAGTCTACTACGTTACTACTTGAAATACAATGAACCATTGGTTGCCTATTCTGCATATCAGATAATGTCGAAGACGGTGATAATGCAGCATCCAGATCAACTGTTACAGAACTTGAAGGCATTTCTTGTTTAGCTGAAGGACTTTGTCCACTTACAGGACTTAAAGTTGTTGTATCAGGTGGACTACCCACATAGGCATTACGGTTTGTAGCAACAATTAGGGCAGGTGTAGATGAAATCTGTAACACTTGTTGTCCAGCAGCAGTTTGTGTAGACACTGAGTGTTTAGCAAATTTTGAACTTTTATCAGAATTTGTTGTAGTAATGATGAAATTCCCCGATGAATTAGTTTTTTCAAGAATGAAGTTTCCACAAAGCTGTTTATCGCCAGAAGTTGGACTTGTAATTATAAAACTTTGGGTTTGTTTCTCAGAATTCATATTATTTAAAATAAAATGTGTGCCACCTGATTGTTGCTTATCTTTAGGACTCAGAATAAACCCTTGTTGTTTATTATCAGCAATAATATAATTTTGACCTTGTTTTTCATTTATAACTAAATTTCCTTGCTCGTTGCCTTGTTGTCCAGATACCATGGTCATCTGCTGTTGAACAATGGTTGTGTTTTGTTGAACTACAGTGGTATTTTCTTGATTTTGTTGAATAGAACACGGTACTACATGTATGTAATCATTTTGCTGCTGATTCCTATTCTGGTTTTGTGATTGATTAGGGCTCAAGCTGGCTAAAATAGGGCTCAATTGGCCAACACTATTTACAATAAATTGATTACTTTGTTGTGGTCTTTGTTGAGTTTGAGGGGTCCTCAAAACCATTCCAGTAGGTAATAAATTTTGACCAGTATTAGAAAATGGGGATATAACATTTAATTGTACTGTGTCTTGTAGTATAGAATTGTCAGCCATAACTACACTACCTAAATTTGTTGGTACAATGAATTGTTGGATAGCTGGAAGATTATGAACAAGACTAACAGGTTGTATTACATTAGTTATGAGTTGTTGGTTACCATATTGGGTAGTTTTATTTGGTAGTATTAATGTTTGAACAACAGGCTGATTATAATTTTGCTGTTGAGTTTGTAATAATACACTAGAATTGTTCTGATTAGGAGATATTTGTGGCGATTTTCGTTTTTTAGAGTTAATAGTTTTACGTTTGGAATCTGGTGGAGATAATAGATTTGACCCTCTTGGTGAAAATGCTCCACTATTATCTATATTTCCTGTAGCAACAGCAAGTTGAGGTACCTGCACTTGATCAACAGTCATAACATTTCCTGGCTGAAGTAGTAATGTACTTTGACCTCCCTGTAAAGTATTTACAAGAACAGTAGGTTGTTGCTGCACTGTTGAAAGAACTTGGGAAGTATTAGGTGATTGTATTTTAGTTGATGCCATTATAAATTGTCCATTACTTGTTAATAATATATGGCTTGGTTGAATACTAGATTTTTCTGAAGACGTAGGTACTTGTATGCTACTTACAACACTTTGTACCATTTCTAAAGGTGTTTTGGATGTAACTGGTTGTTGTTGACTTGGTGGTAATACTTGATCTTCAGATGTGTTCACAGTTACCACAGATGTATTGGCTCTACCAGCCAGCACTGAAGTAATTGTATTTGAACTAGCTGTTCGACCACTAGCCATTGTTGTAACATTTGTTGTGTACCTAGGTTTTTCTTGTCTGTATGGTCTAGCAGGAGGAGAAAGTGGTGAAAATGAATTTGTACTTATTGTATTATTCAATAGAGCTGTCTGTTGTGCTAAATAACCACTTGGATCATCTAAAAATGATGGGTAACTGTCTTCTTCAGATGGAGACTTAGATTTTCTACCAAAATTTACAGTTTTAGTAGGTTGTTTAAGTGGCTTTCGAATTTTTTCTTCTACTTTGGAAACTTGGGGAATATGATGATGTATGGGAGGTACTCGATCCTCAACTAACTGTTTAGAACTTTCTTGTTGCGATATTTGTTGTTGCAGTATATGTTGTTGTGATATTTGTTGATGAGGTATTTGTTGTTGCTGTATTTGATTTTGCTGTATTTGTTGTTGTGATGATTGTTGTTGTTTATTAAGTTGCCAGGGTGGCGTTGATCTATGTTGAGGTCTAGATGGTTTTGTAATTGATTGTAGTATATTTTGTGTATTTATTTGTTGTTGTGCTTGTTTAACTTGTGGAGTTTGAGGTCTTATCTGCGGAACCTCAACAGACCTTTGGTTGTTAATTGTAGTACAAACATTATTTTTTATATTACAATCCATATGGTGATGGCACTGTGACTGAGATTGTGGCTCATATTCATATTGTGGTGTATATTCTTGTGTTTGATTATTTCTATTGTCTAGATATGATTCTGTATAATTATTTTGATCTTGGTACATTTCTGGATAATATTCATGATTTGTAGATTCATTTGGTCGTACAGACTGTAACTGTGGTTGCTGTTGATATGAGTTTATTTGGTTACCATAATTAGGATTTTGATCGCCCGAATTACAATAGTGTCCACAATGACTAGAACAATTGAAACGACAACTCCCTTGAGTTCTTAGATTATCATAATTGTTATATTGCATCTGTTCTGGTTGGTACATACTATGTGTATTCTTTTGATAATATTCTTGTGATGCCATATCATTATGATATTGTTGGTGACGTGTTTGACATGAAGAGTCCGGTTGTAACACAGTTGTTTCATGAGATCTACATTGAGGGGAGTTATACCTATAACTGTTTCGATATGATTGTTCATATCCTAAGTCTTGCTGGTACGAATTATTTAGGTAATGAGGAACTCTTGGATTTCTCAAACCCATTGATTGGGATTGGGTATTTGGTATCATCGTTCCTTGAGGATTAGGCATTACTGTATCTTGAGAATTTGGCATCACAGTTCCTTGAAGATTTAACATCATTGCACTTTGAGAATTAGGCATAACTGGTCCTTGGGAATTAGACATCACAGATGAACTTTGGTTTAGTAACGGTGGGGTTTGAGAATTTTGCACCATATGCTGCATACCTTGTGACATTAATTCTGGTCCTTGAGTATTCAACATAGATTGCGGAGATTGAGTATTTAACATTGCAGATGTTCCTTGAGATGAAAACCTTATTTGACTAGGAACAGCAGATTGATCTGGCCATTGCATCTATTAAAATACAGATTTTACATTATTAACATATTTTAAAATGGCATAATATAAAAAATTATTAATTAAGTCTCACTTGATGAGAGTTTGAAACTTGAGAGAAGTTTTCTTTTCCGGCTTTTTCACCTTCATAAGGAGGAAATGAATATTGTTGTTGGACACCTAAAAGTTTTCTTTTTTTTCGATTTTCTGCCATTTCTATGGAATATTTGTTAAATCTATTTTCGGGATTGTTGAACATCATTTTCCTTTTGTGATTGCAAAGATTGGTCATAGTGTTGAGGCCAGATGTAGGTTTTGTCATTACCTATAATTTAAATACATATAAATCTATATTATATATAATATATAAAGTATAAACGTCATATTTAAATATGATGACATGTTTGATATATGTTAATAAAAATATATGGATAAAAGATTTATATAAGAATTTAATAACATTACAAATAAATATGTGGGAGTGTCACCTTGGGGAATTTTTAGGAGGATAGCAGACTTGTCAAGGACAAGATTTGTGAATGGTTAATGGCTACGCCTTGATAATAATTATGACACTTCGTAAATAAAAAAAATCAAGGCCAAGTATCAAATAAATCATTATATGCATGTGCATAAACAAACCTAAAGATCGTGAGAATCGTTAAATATTTCATGACGTCTTATACATTACTTATGTCAAAATGTATTTGATAAAAATTAAACGAAAACTACAATAACGAATTTACAGAATAAATTTAAATTTCTTAGATTAATATTTAAAATGTTTCTACATTATTTTTATTACCTACCTAATAAAGTACGTAAAAATAATGTAACAAGGTCAAAAAATAACAACTATAATCTAATAATAATAGCTTATAAGGTTGAAAATAACCACTCGCCAAACTAAAAAGGTTAAAAATAACGAGTAAGTCCACATAAAAAAAAAATAATAAATAATCACATAAGAATAAAAATATGTTACACAATATTAGATATTAATAAATCATACATAAATAGTGAATGTTTGTTACATCAATATAAAATAATAACTACAATAAACTCGTGAATGTGTTATAAGATTAATTGAATTTGAAGGTACCTAACCTATAAGGTACAATTTATAATTCGTTACTACTTAGTTAAGTTATTTCATATTTTATTAGTATTGCTCAAGTATAACAAAAAAATTTGTTTTATTTAAATTTAAAAAAAAACTTAGTTAAATGAATCATATGTCAAATTGCATTACAATTTAAATGCTCAAATGTTTAGCTGGCGCTCGTTTGCAAATTATTAATAGCATGTTTAATACAGTGTATATTTTTATCATGCGAGCGCTTTGGACGGATCCCAAAAAATATCATCAAAACTGCATCATTTTGTTTGTTTTACTTTGTCCAAACCCAAAATGAACATTAGACGATAATTACCACTCAACAAACACCTACACAATATGTAGGGGAAAACAGTAAGAACCGAATAGTTTCGGTCTGCCAGTCACAAACATCTTGGTAATTCGATTGTTGTTTTAAAAAATTCGTTTCCGTCGAAGCTAAATATTCAAAAGTAAAATAACATGACCTTCATGGTACTTGATCACAATATATTGTAGGTCTTAATAGTTAATTGTGTATTAAACATATTAGCATTTTAAAATTAATAATTAAATAATACTAACCAACCATTGTCATCTTTCGACAGATTTTGTATTGACTAGGAACCCTAGTGGATCTCAAGTTATTTAGTCAGTCCAAAAAATAGTTACTTGTTAACCAACACAAATCTCCATTTTACATAAAATATGTTATTATTTATTTTTACAACTTACAATGTTATAGATCGAAATTAGAATATGATTCTGTTGATTTAAAAATAATTGTATTATAAACGGAAATAGGACTAACGTGTTTATAAGCTGAACTTAATATTGTAATAACATTTAAAAAAAAATATTGAAGAGATTATACTGTCTTTCTATGAACTTACTTATACTTTATTATGATTAATATTGTAAATAAATTATAATTAAGAAATGGATTTTAATACATTTTGTTACTACAGTTTTTAAGTTGGTATAGAATTAAGTTGAAGGGTCCACTGTCTTCATAATGGGATAAAATTGCAGTACAAATATATTAGTCCTACTACAATTTTATATCAAACAAATTATAATTACATATTGTGAAAAGTATGTTATAAAAATTATATTTCATTAAAATATATCTAATAGTATAAAATGGTATCTATGATAGGTTTTATCTATGGCAAATTTATTTAAGAAACACTTCAATTGTTAATCGATTTAATGTTTACTTTTCAATTGTAATAAATTTATGAACACACATAAAGGATATTTTATTTATAAAATTACATACAACGGGAGTGACAATGAGTCGGTATATGGTGAACTAAACTTTGGTTCATTTTTGGTGGTATAAATAACACAAAAAACAATATTATAAAAAGAACTTAATAATTAACATTAGGTAAACTGGTTTTCTTAGAGCTTAAGCATAAACCGGTTCTCTTGACGTTTACTATAGTAAATGATGATTACATTTTTTGTATTTGTTTGTTTTTTAATGGCCCACGGTTTTCGAAAATTTAAATTTTATATAACTATAATATTATTTATTTATTTATTAGTTTTAGAAATTATAAATCTCTAAAAATCTTGTCAAAATAAATTTAAATTAGTGTTTCATTAAGATAAAAGATACAACTATAAAAAATCTTTTACACTTGATTAGAATTGCAAGTATGTATATGTATTAATCGATAATTGTAAATAAAATTATGGTTAAGTTTACGAAAATATTATTATTTTGACCTCAAAAATATTATAACATAAACTTTATCATATAAGTTTAAAACTATAAAAATTTGAGTTCAATGAAACTACATTGAAGGTGTGAAACAAATTAAAAGACTGTTGAGTGATGGTTAATAAATATATATAAATGTAATAATGTAAAGCGTATCTTATATCTAGAAAGCTTACAAATTAAAAAACAATGTTTCCAAACTTTCTAAACGCACATTGTATAATTATACAAGTGGTGTCATATTTGGCTATGAATGATAATTTTTAGGTATGACAAACGAATAATGATCGTGTTTTGTTACATTATAAAGTAATGAAAAACATGAAATATTTATACTTTACGCTTTATAGTTTATACTGTAGTAACTAACTTATATTAGTACAAAGTACAGTTTGTGTAATTTATATAATTTAGTCCTATAGTTGTATGCACGTACATTATGATTAGTAAATGATAAGCGAGGCTATTTATTTTTATTATATCTATTATTAACTAATATTTACTATTTTTGAGTGAAGAATTTTTGAGTTAATGTTTTATTACGCATAGCATAATAAACATATTGGTGTCGATTTGTCATTTTTTAACAAAATGCTGTAATTTATATTTGCACGTTATTTTTAAAATTATGTTATAACTTGATTATTATACATCCAATATAAAAAATTGACCTTGAATTTCTTTACTTATTTTATATCTTGAATAAATTATAGGAATTAGAATAATACAAATATTGAAATATTTAAATTTTAATACAAATTGTAAATCACTTGAACAGTTGTGTATTTACCATACAGTTATATTTTTAATATATTATAATCATATTATTAAAATGAAATAAAAATCAGGTTCTCTCTTTTTATGTTTAAAAAGTTTGAAAGAAATAAGCAATATACATTTAAATAAAGCAGTCTAAAATAGATTAAAAAAAAAAAAAATAGAAAAATATTATCGGTCACAAACTCATAAAGTATCTATTATACACGATACACCCAGCATATTATATTGTATTGCTCATTGCATAAACGATAATATACCGACATCTAATTAATACAATACATCAGTTAATAATCACAAAATTTACCTACATATTAAATCCAAAGCTGATAAAAATATTAAACTTAAGGTGGCTAAAAAAGTTATTACCAAGAGTGAAAATGAAATAAATTAACAAAATAATATGTTGAAATAAGGTTTATTTTGGCCTTTGATGTAGGTATTCTCAAAATGTTGATAACACGTTACCTACAAGTCGAAAATGTAATATTTATATTTTCACGATAGTGTGAAGATACTCTCATGGAGCGAGTATATACATAGTTGTCATTATCAGCAATTAATAATATTATAATTGTTATATTTAAAATCAAAGTTAGGTGTTTTAAAAAAAAAATTCTGGCAGTGGGAAAACCCTGTACTGAAGAATATTTTATCAGAAACGTATATTTTGTTGGAAACGTATTATGTGGGATAGATATTATGTTGTTACGAATGTATTTTCCATGAACTCTATTTCTAGAAACTATAAATCGTTGGAAACGCATTTTCATGTAAAATATTTTGTTGGAAATGTATATTAAGGGATATGGTTTATGATTCCGAGAAAATACATTCGAATGAAATATTTTTCCAACTAAATACGATTCCAAATAAATATGGTTCCGATATAATGATAATATTTTCCAACAAAATATAGCCAACCGGCCCTCTGTAGAAAAAATTATTCAACATTCAAAATAATTATATTATTTAAGTTTAAATTAATCTATTCATCGCCGCCATAAGTTAACTTTAAAAAATAAATAAATAACATAATAAAATACATTAACGGTTGGAAATGTATATATGATAACTGATGACTATAATAAAATAATTATTATGCATGTAAAAATAATAACAAGCGCATTGTCTGTACCCACGATTATGCCGTCTAAATTAGGACGTTAATTTAGGAACCAGCCCTCTCCCACTCCCACCTGGTAATACTTATATGTGCTATAGCTGACACCTGCCACCTAACTTCTGCCATATGACGTGTTGACGTATATGCAAAGGCGTGTCGCGTGTACATTAAATCATATATACACACTTTACTGCATTGTAACTTTCCCGTTAAATAAAATGTTTTACAAATTCTTTACGTTTAAGGTTGATCAAAAACGTTAACTTCAACAATGACTAAAATACGAGGATGCAAAATGAATTTAAAAGAAAGTTTCTAAATATCCATCATATAACTAATAATAATTACTCTTCTCTCCTATTATTATTACTATTATTATTATTATTGCTATAAATATAAAAGACCAATTTGAGTAGAATATTTTTTAATATTTTGTAAATACCTACAAAAAAATGTAGTAAAAGAAAATTATAATAATTATAAGCACAGTTTTAGTACCTATCTTTAATAGTTAATACCTTTTTTCCTGTTTAGAACCGAAGAAAAGAACCTAATCTAGGAGAATTTTTTTCAGAGTTTCTTCCTATATTATAAACACATTACTAAATTATATTAATTAATATTTGACTTGTAAAATTATAAATTTTAAGACTTATTTTAGTTTTGATAATTTAGAATGATAACATTAGTAAGTCTTAACTAATATATACTCAACATATTAAAATTAACAGTTATTTAAAAATGTATTATAGTAAAACTTCCATATAACAGTCACCGAAGGGACCGGAAATAATGACCGTTTTTTAAAAATGGCTGTCCTGTAGAGGTAACAGTTAACAGAAACGCAATACTTTCAAATGGTCGCTATAATATAGATTATAGAATGCATAAAAAAACAAATATACGATAATATATGCACATACTGAAAAATGTATTTATGACATGTGCAACATTGAAGAGTTATTTACTATATACCTATACAATTTAAAATTAAAAAGTTATTGCATATTACAATTTAAAATAATGCGTGGTGTAAATATAAATATGTAAAACTATTGAGTAATATTAGTTTATTTAAAATTTTTATTATTTGAACAAATTTTTTAGAAATAAAGTTCTGTTTTTTTTTTTTAATAAATTAAAACCATCTACGCCACTTTTTTGAAGAGTAAAAATAACTAATGAACTAACGTTATAGGAAAAGTTCAATAATGGGCAATAAATAATTTGGGCAAACCACGCACTTCAAATTTCTCTTACGTATTTTCTATTATTTTATTATACATTTTGACCGTATTTTAAAAAAAGGTATTAATGTATTTTTCCCATAACACTTGACCGTTACATAGAGGTGACAATTAACGGAAGTTTTAATATATAATACACCCATATTATGCAAGTACATGTTTTTATTAAAATGATTACAACATAACAATTTATGAAACTACATTTTTTTAATAATGCAATTTTGTTTAGTCTGTAATGAGTAAGTATGTGTATTTTATATTGCATTAATATTACAAATATTACAACTGTACAAATTTACATAGAATTTGTGAACCACAATTAGTATATGTAACTATTTGTTCACTAACTTCAATGATGAATGAATAATATAATTACAATGTATTTGCATTGACTATGTCAATAATAATTACTCCAGACTCCAGTCTGAACGAGTATTGATAAAAGTTGCCTAGATGAGATTAAATGATGTAGACTGTTAACTTTAGAGAAAACAATGGTACTGTTTAATTTATGTGATCAATATAATGGAATTGTATAGAAGAAAGGGTCATACTACATAATGTTTTATCACAAACGCGCTAAAAAAGTTTTTCCTAGAAAATGTGCATTGAAAACATCAATAATGCACCGGCTGTACTACTCTCTACCACTCATCCCCGACCAGCAATAAAATGCTAGATTATTCGCAGTACTAAAAAAATAAAATGCCTCTACCAAATCCTGGTTGACTTATTCAGACTTTTGAAATGGTGTTTACATGGATTCAAATTATTTTCATCATACATTATACAGTATTGCACGAATGAAATGTTTGGTTTCATGGATAAGCTGTTATTCTGATATAGTGATGGTTTAGGGACTTCTAGCATTTACATATTTTTTCTAAATAATGTAAGAAGTAGCCAAGTCAAATATAAATCCTATTCATGTTATATGGAATCTAAATCCCAATTTTGATTGTGTATATTTTAGATATTTTAATGTTTTTGCTTATTAGAGCGTATTTACAAATTATCTAGATAACCAGGGCTTAGTTTTCAGTGTTTTTTTTTAAATTACTCCAAAAAAATTAAAAATTCTTTTATCATATCAAGGCATTAAAAATTAGTTGTAATCAAATGGAAGACACGAAGAAGAGTAAAATTTAAAAATTTAAACCAACCGTCTAAATGTAATGTGACAAAAACCTATTTCAAATAATTTTTATGATAATAATTAATTTTATACTAATATTTTTTTTCAAACTATTTTACCACATATTTGTTATTTATTTATTTATTTTTGTAAATATTTGGTCATTGTTTGATGCATATTCGCGTATTTATAAGAGCTATAGGTCCCCTATAAGCCTAGTAAAGACTAATAAATTAATGAAATACCTACTATAAAATATATAATATTATTATACATTAATATACATATATATTCATGTGACCGTGTCTTATAATGTCTTATATATATATTTTTTTTAATTTGGTGTATTATTAATAACGTATATTATACTATCATAGTAATAAATTAAATCTGAAGATAAATGATTTTCTTTTCAAAAGCATAATAATTGCATAAAAGAAATTAACAGCTTTAGTTATAATTATTATTTTTCAGAATAAACTAAAAATATTGAATTAAATAATATATATTTTTTTAATAGAAAACATTTTTTTCATAAAATTAATTAACAAGCAAAAAATAAATATAAAAAATAAAAAAAATTAATTCACCCCTTTCTTAGTGTCCCAGAGAGTATGTATTGAAAATTTACTTGGTAGAATTGTGACGTGTTTAAAGAAGGGTGACAAAAAAAATAGTATGTAGGGGAGAAAGATCTAAAAACGTATGACGTCATTTTTCAACAACCTAAAAAAACATGACGAATATTTCCGATTAAATGGAAAAATAACACTTGAATACATAAAGCTTCAGCATTTAAACATTTTAAACCTTTTGCACAGTTAACATTTTTAAAATGCCAAAAACACGAAAATAAAGGTTTGAGTTTAGGTATCCCTGGTTTGTTAATAAAAATGCCTAATTTTTTATCAACAGTTACAAACCCGGAATAGCAGCTGTTGGTAAGATGAGAGAGAAAGAGAGACTAACGCTGTAAGTAACATCTGCCTGTAGGCTTCTAACATTGCTCATAATAAACTGGTATATAAAAAGGGTGAGCATTATAAAAAAAAATACGGGAATAAGTGAATAACAATTGTCAAAAATTGTTTTAAATATGTATGTGTATATATATTTCATTACCTTTGCGTCGAAATTAAAAACGTGTTCACACTGAAAAGGACATTCAAGTCCACATTTGCATGTACCCTGACTCTGCAAATATATTTTAGCTTGATCCAACGAATTTAGAACGGCGTTGCTAGGACTGTAAAATAAAATAACGAATCATTATTATAAATGTAGTAATTCTATTCAACATTTCAACTTGGTATATTAAAAACATAATATACTGAACAGATTGAGAATAAAATAATATTATTAAAGCAATGGTACATTTAGAAACATACAAAGTTAAAAATAGTAATACCGATAATAATTAATCAAAAATATATAAGTAGGTAGTTTGTTTAAATAATTTAATAATTAACCTAAGCAAATAAAATTTGAATAATTGTTATGTATATTCAACTTGCTTTTATTATCAAACTTAACTAATAAATAATACTATTTAAATTCCATTAAGTAATACCATCATTAATTCATTCAAACTAATAATGAAATAAAAACATTGAAATTTATTATTCTTTGAAAAATAAATATTATTGAAATTATTTTAAGGGTGATGGGAAGGTTTTTAACCAAAAGGAAACACGCACAGTGCTCACCCTCAAGTGTTACGGTTGAAATAACTATCGCCCTTCTAAATATATGTATATAACATTGTTTTATAAGATAAAAGTTTTTTTAGATTCTTTGTGATAAAATTCTTTTAACAAATATTTTTAATGATATCAAAAAATGTACAAAATAATAGGAATACAAACAATTAGGTATAACATTTTATCTATGAAATTATATACTTGATGATATTAGTTTTATAATTAATTACAATTCGTATTATTTACAAAATAAAATGAAAATGAAAATATTTGTTTTCGTGTTTTGTTACGTAATTCAATTCTAATAATTACATTTTGATATATATACTGTATGCTTGCGTATGTCATATAATATTTGTAAATTTGAATATTTTCGATAAATCCTAACAGCTGGTTATAAAAGTATAAAACCGGTTACTAAGACCACGAGGCAATTTTAATAGAAGAATCATACTATTTAAATTATCGTGAAGACCACCAAAAACATGGAATATTTAAGAATTTACGATATTGAATAGTCCTTGAGATTAAAACCATATGAAAAATTATATATCATAAAAAAATCATGTTTTATTACATTTATAAATTTTTGAAATTATCATATCTAAATAAAAACGAATTACTATTCACTGTAAGCATTTTTATATTAAGTGTACGAATATGATATTTATAATACTGCAATTAAGACATTTTATTTGTTTGGTATTTAGTATTTATCATTAATATTTTTATTAGTTCTTAACAAATAAAACTAAATTGATCACTCTTATTTTTTAATATTATGTTTAAACGAATTCGTATACGTTCTATTAAATTAGATACATAACTTAGATTATAAAAATTGAATGTAAAACAACTTATTAATATTAATTAATTTAATAATAATTCGATCATTTTTTCAGATGGTTTTCTGAATTAAAATTAAAATTTTAAAAACAAACCAAAATGGTTGGGTTAGGTAACAAAGAATGTAACTCATAAAACTGTTTTCTAAAATAATCTGAAAATATGAGTAATTAATTTTTTGTAAATATTATTTAACATAAATAAAGAGTTATTTGATAAAGTGTCTATAATATCATCATAAAATATGTCATATTTATTAAATCGTTGAAATATTAATTACCTACATTTAAATATTATCAATGAATTGCTTTTGTTTTTTTCTCAGAGTATCGCTTCTTTAATTTACATAAGTGGGTCAAAATGAATGCCTTAGGAACATTAGAAAACAATGTGGTGGCAATAATGTTGTAATTCTGAGAATTTTTAAAGGAGTGACCGGTTATTTTAGAATTAAAGTACAAATGATTACACAGACAATAGAACACAAGATGACGAAAGAAAAACCGCGCCCTGAAAATCATAACAAGCTATTTATACCTGAACTTGGTGTTAAAATTCAAAATTAGTAGCGTTCTTCAATACGCCTACTGTCCGTATGTAAATTGGGCAACCTTGTACACAATAAGATTTATTTTCGTGTTTGATCAACACCAAACCTGGGAGGTATATCGCAGTGATACGGTTGTTATTGCTTAATAAACTGGTTTCAGTATAGTATTACAACATATCAGTCTTCCAAATTTCTTCCTATACCCGAATCCGATAAAACTCAACTACAAAATACAATGAAATTTTCGCACGACAAAGACATTAAATGCAAATTATTATAGCCCTATGGCGTAATTGAATATACCACGTCCTTATTCAAGTAATTGTTCACAACACTTAATATTATAATTTATAAGCATACATTTAAAAAATAAATAATAAAATGTGATAACTGATAAATAATTAGACACAACAATTATCAATCACTAGATAACCTAACCTGATGGTAGAGAATTACTAGAGAAATTAAGTTATAATTTAATTAGGTAATAACAAAAAAAATATTATTATAGTGCTTTTTCCAATAATAAGTTTTAAAGCGTTACAAATTATTGCAATAAATACGTTTATTTAACTCAGTAGCTTAATTCTGATAAAAAGAAATTACATTATTAAGGTGTTTTGTACTTGTTTAAATAAAAATATATAAATTTTATATTAGTGATTACTTATTAGTTTATTATATATATCTGTAACACGTATGACGAATACAATCATTTTAAAATAGTTATAATTATAGTTATTAATTAATATGATATAATTCAATGGATATACGAATATATTATTGAAATATTTGGTTTATTAAAACAATATATTATTATATTAAAATATTAAGATTGTTTAATTTATGTTGTCTGACCGGTATTTGTAGAAACAAGAAACAAATTACAATGAAAAGGTCAAAATCGTAACCGATCACATGATTGAAGATATTCTACAATAATTTAATAATACACTTTACTTGACACTGTAGCATTTTTAAATACGTAATCTCATATTAACACACTTCCCAATGGTAATATAATCTATTGTTTTATAAATGATACGTTAACACTTAACAAGATACCACACCCGCATATATTGTCTCCGTATTGCAAGCGTACGCGATATAGCAAATTTGTGTTCAGCTTTTCTAATTTTGTGAAGTAACCTTTAATAATAGAACCATAATGACCTATTTTTAAACCATAAGGTAAATAAATTATCTGTTTCTTCACATGAATATTTTACGATATAATAATTTTTAAGCAAATTATGAGTATGTAACATTTTAATATTTTAAAATTATCATAACTTGCTTAAATACCATAAAAAACCATTGTGAAAACAGATAATTTTCTTACTTTTTGGTATGATAATAAGTAAATTTTTTTTTATTATTTAAGGTTACTACTTACTAGTTACTACGTTAAATTGGAACTGTTAAACACAAAATTTGCAAAGTACGTTTATACCATAGTAGAGTAATAATATGGTTTTTTCGGAAACATAATATATTATGTGGGCGTCTTCTTAAGAAATCCGTTTATTACATTTAGTCTCTGCTAAGTGCAAACTCCCTCGATTCAAGGTAATTTTAAAACATTTTATACAGTTTATTTTAATAATTCATTAAAATTATTAATAAAAATGTTTCTTTATTTTGTTATATTAATATGTATCATTATTATGTCAACCAATATTTTTATTATTTGTCATTAATCATTATATTTAAAAAACCTTAGTAATTAAAAAAGAAATTTTTTAATTTAACAGCTTTTATACGCATGCTGTGTCCAAAATCCAGATTTACTAATAATTTAACATATTTAAAACTATAAAAATAATTCTCTATCAATTGTGTTTGTGGTTTTGGAAATGGAAGGATCTGATAAATTAATGAAGATATGTTTATAGAGAAATTGATGGACAGTGGTCGTAAATCGTGATACTATAGTCATCTGTGTGGCACACTGTGTCAATTAAAAGCGGTCCGGTCGTCACGACTGTCACGGTCGTGAAACTGAAGAACGGGCAACGGCACGACTTGCTAAACGATTTTGTTATTTTATAGAATAGAAGTACTCTATTCTTTAGAGGTAAGTCGTGTAAGTGGGCGGGTAAGAATGTTTACAAGCCTGTTATGTGTTAATAATAGAGAATGATGTTCCAACTTGATCGAAAACGAACATATAATGGCAAAACAAAAGATAAATTAAATATATAGTGTAATATATACACTAAATGTATTGTATATAATAGTATATTAATTAATAATCAACAAACAAAATAATTTTAGACGTAGTAATAATAGAGTTTATTCTTTTAATGTGAAGGTTTCCAATTCATATTTTTATTTAAATAATAAATAAATCCACGACTTTTAAATATTCACGAAAACATTAAATTTGATTTTGTCAAAAAAATATGCTTATTTACCAATAAATAACAACAACGGTAAGTTATTAGATATTTCATTAATTATTAACAAAAATTATTATTTTCATTAACTTTATGAAAACAAATTGAAATATTAGAAAGAATAAGATACATGTTTATATATTTCATGATTATCTTTTCAGATACATTTCACATAAACAAATGGGTCCAAATTCCCAATAAATTTCATAAAATGTTTTAAACAAGATCATTATCACGATTTCTTCGTCACAAATATCGCGGGGTAGAGAATATATTGTATACAAGGCAATTAGGCAAAAAGTCTAGCGCCATAGCTTAACAATGTGCCATATTCCACTACATAGTGAAAGGTTCAGTGAACTATATTTACAGTAGAACTCATTTCATTATTTCGCTAAGTGAAAGTATGTTCATGTGTTTAAACAACTAAAAATAAAAATGGCACGAGACACGAATCTTAAATACAGGCATCTAATAAAAACAAATAAACGATATTGAATATCTTGAATATTTACTATTTATTGATGGATATCAGAATATTGTACTATAAAGTCACTCATTACTTATACGAGATACTTTATATTTTACATCATTTAAATTTTTCAAAAGTCATCCTGTCTTATAGAAAATTAAATTAATTATCAATTACTAATTACTATATAATGAGAAAAAAGAAGAACTTATTGATTGTATTTGCTAATACTCTAAATTCCTCGTAAATCATAAATTAATAATTAGTAATTATATAGTTTTTAAATCAAACAATTTTTATTTTATTACTAATATTTTTATTATTATTATAGTAGTTATTAATTACACACAAATGTACGTGTAGAATGAAGAAAACATTTGGAACACACGATTTGATTTAAAACTATACAGACAAACGCATATCACAAAATCAGTGTTTTTTTAAAAAACATTTTACTGTACATGCATTTCTCTATTCTCACGCAAGGTTCATTACATGACCTCACACTCACCATACTCTGTCGATTATGATTATGATGGCGCAGAGTTGATAAAAAAAATATTACAATACACGAATTGGGGTCATGCGACACAGCCTCATTCAGCTTATAAATCAAAATTCGTATTTGGATTTTGGGGGTCATCTATATGAATCGTTCAAATAATAATAATAAGTAATAAGTTATTAGATTACTAATATCAATATTATATGAAACTATACGTCTATACTGCCTATACGCAGCATTTGAAATATTATTGTTATAATTATTAACCAGTAATTTTGTATTAAAAACTGAATAAATGTACAAATTTATATTATTATACAAAAGAATTTTATAAATTAATATAAATCATAGTATAAAGTTCAATTTTAGTTTTAAGTGCATCAATTGTATTAGCCAACACTAGCAATTATTTAGTATAATGTATTATTTTATAAATTTTAGTTTTCAAATCTGTTTCATTTTTAGTTTTGAAGAGTTTAAAATGTACAGACAATATAAATGTACACCTTAGATGATAATATAATCTGTAGCACGTAATGTGGCATTCTCAAGACTTTTTAATGGAAAGGGTGGAAAAAATGTATGGCAGTTTGACAAGGGGTCGTACCCCTCGAACCTTACGCACTACAATAACAACAGGTGAACAGAATATACATTTAATCCCAATAATAAAATATTTTTATTTTATCTCATAAAATGTAATTTTCATTTAATAGATCTATAAAATAACAAAACTTTTCTTGATTTTTGATACATTACAATAAAAATTATTATTCTCTTCAAAATCATTGACCACTTTTCCATGAATGGTTAACAACGTTAACCCATTGAGAGTCACGAGAGTAAATTAACTTCATACTACAAGTACATGATTTTCCAGAAATCGACAAGACACTGATATGGTGTATAATATTTAAAATAATTGGTAAATATTGGAGGATATTGAATGACTACATAAACATAAAGCATATTTTATAGTTGTTTAAAGGAATTTACGATTCTTTCAGTTACTCATGTGCAATTCTTAATTCAAAATTTCAAATTTGACTGTTTGAATATCTAAATGAATGTAAAACAAAACATGTTTTTCAAATGTTTTGTACTCAATAACAAAATATGGAAAGATTATGAATCAAAAATTATTTATTATGACACAAGCATTGCAGCATACGCAATATAGGTATGATTGAAATTACTATTGAACACTGATAAAACAACAATAAAAAAGTTTATTTGTGCATTGTTTTTATTTTCTTTGTCAAATTTCTCCTAAATAAATATGTTGGTTATTTGGTATGAGATTAACAGTAATTATTATTATTTAATATAATATATAAATCTAATCGGTTAATATTTAATATAAAAAGAGGATTAAATTGTTTTTTCTATTTATTAAGAAATATTAAATAAATATAATTCCAATTTTCAAATAAATCACAGTCTTTTATGATAAAGTATATAATTTATACAAAAAATGATTGTTTGTTTTGAACATACTATCATATATATATATCAAAACAAGGTTAAATTTGAAAATTATACAAACGAATTGGAAATCGAAACCCAAGATTTAAACGTCTACTGTATTTGTATTTAACTCGTAAATATATTTATCATTGTTAAACTTTCGGCGTTAAAAGAACCTACATAATAAGTACCTTTATATATTATAATTTAAAATATTTAAGATATCTATTAAATTTATTTAAGGACATAAAAATTAGTAACACGTGTAAAACGTGTAAATATAATATACCTTTACTATCACTCGAAGGTTTAGTTTACCTTTAAAAGTTTAATCCCAGGATTTAATTTATATAATAAAATAGCACGTATAACTATTTTTGTTGCTATACACGTTCCTCAAGTTACAATTAAATAACTATTGAATTCTATATTTCAATACATGGACTATAATGTACCTGCATATAATATTATAATATAAAATACCGCGATGAAAACATTTTGACTTGACGCGAACGCGATATTATATATACAATGCCTATGGTATATAAACGAAAGGTAAAAAAAAAACATTTGTCCGTTGCATTTCATGTTCAAACAGCTTGCACTCATTTTTTTCTTTCTTTCTTCCCGCCCTTCTATATACACGCGTATGTATAATGCGCGGACCGGTTTATAGAAACGCATTCTTCTTTTTCTCTTCTCACAGCGACGGCGGCGATGATCGGAAAAGAAAACACCATGAACCGTGGAGGCAGACGGCGACGGTAATATTGCACTGCCCGCCGAGCAATTGCACAATTCGAGCAAGCCGCAAACCGGTTTCACGCGTCTCTCGTGCTCGCGCTCCTCGGCCGCTGCCGGCAAACCTGTCAAAAGTGCATCGATACGTGTACACCAGTTCTTGCCATTTACGGGAAGCGGCCAGACGGATCGTCGAGGCATCGGTTAGGTATGCTGCGTATGTGTACAAGGAAATGAGTGGGAAAAAATAATATATAAATAAATAAAACAAACACGAAAAGACGAAATTGATCAGTCATTTGTAAGCGACGGAAATTAATTTGTGTAAATCGTGAGGCAGCGAGCAGGCGAAGGACATTTAGCTATGTATGCTCGTGTGTGTGTGTGTACACCGTACGCTACTCCGGAAACAGCTCTTCAAAAGGCTAAACATCAATAAAGCGCATTAGGTGACGACGACGGGTATACACGGGGTTTATCCGGGTAAAAAGTCGTCAGGGGGTGGTAAAGAGGTTCCCGGGCGGATGAGAAGCCCTCTATTGGATCAAATGTCGTAACATTACATAACCCGAAAGAAAACCAGAGCCACCTCGGGTGTGGGGACGACGGTCGCGCGCGACTGTGTATGTTCTTCCAAGGGGGTAAATCAATAAGACAGACCCGGAGGCGGCGATCACACTGGGCGGAACCACCGGCCGCCTGTTATAGTTATAAAGGGTATAAGTGAAGTTTACGGACTGTAAATCCCTGCGCGCCTCCACCAAACCACGTATCAAAATATCTCTAAATAACACTATTGACTTCGACGCCGCTGAAAACGACGCGATTAAGATTAAGTAGATACAAAAATAAACGTATACAGAGCGGTCGAAAGTGTTTCATTTTTCAACCGTTTAACCTCGGAAATTACTAACCTAACCACAACACAACCACGTATAAATTGAATTATAACAAATTAAAATTATATCAAATAATTAAAACACCATTAAGATAATTAATTAATTGAAAATAAATATAAACAACACATTGTTAATTGTTGACAGTTATTATAATAGCATGAAAAATGAATGAAATTGTTTTCCAATTATTTTATATTTTATTAACTATGTTGTAATTATTTGATCATAAGATTTGAAATTAAAAAAAAATTTAAATTACATCAATAAAAATATCCATTAAAAATTTAAATAGTACGTTAAGCAAACCTTAATATTTCGTGTACCGAAGTTAAAGGGGTTTAATGTTACAAACAGTTAATCAACCGTATCACGACCAAATTAAACTGTTACACAATCTGTGCACTCCTAAATACAAAATTAACACAATTTGAGAAGTAAAGCGGATCATCCATCAAATACATAATTTGTTGTTTTCCTCCGATTTCTAACCGGAAAATCCCGTATTTTGTGTACAAAGATTTATGGGTATCCATCGTCTAACTCAGCTTATGTTCTTATAAATCGCACAGACATACATAAGTATGAAGACAAAAAAAAAAGAAAGAAAAATAATTCGTTTAGAATAATTTGTCGAAAAATCAGACATGAGGTAAGCAAAAAATTAAAATTAAATGTATTATATCATACTTCTATACATATTACCATGTTCGATAAATTAGAAAATAAAATATCTCTACAGTTAGGTTTATTACAAGACCAGTCATCAATAATTCTTATACAATATACCTTCTTTCTAATACAAAGAAATGTATTTCCAATGATTTGTTTGTTAAAACATTTTATGTACAAATTAAATCATTTTGGGAAGCCCTGAAACAGTAGTAAATCGTTTAAAAGCTGCCGAAGCGTCCCCGGGGTGGGCGGGATACCTTTAATATACTGTGACGTCACTCATGGATGCTTTCCGCCACAGCCGACAGTTAATTGACTCGGTTAGCCGGTAATCAATACAGTCCTGAAGGAGCTACCTGGCGGCAGCGGCCCTTAACTTGATAAAAATACGACAAATCGTGAGAATAGCCCTTTTTGTTGCAACAACAAACACCAGCTGAGACGCGCTCAGATTTAATTAACCACTTAAATACAAATCAGCTTTCTACTATAAAACAAATTTTTTCTTTCTTTTTTTTATGAACCTTTAATTTCAACTCAGAATTATCATCTTAAGATTGTCAGAATTAGCTATTTATTAAGATGAAAATGCTGGTATTTCTAGTTACTACACTAGACACTGTTCGTATAGAATGAATAAAACCAAACGATTTCAACAGTAAACATCATACACCTCGAAAAAAGATTTAATTTTGACCATTTATTTATATTACTTGAAGAAGGAAAATTTAATTTAAGTCACATTGAAATCCGATTTTTGAATTATCTTTAAATAAAGCAAGAAAAATGCTCAAAAATGTGTTATTATTTAGACGTTAATGGCACCTTATAAAAATAGTTCTTAAAATGGGAGTGTAATACGACACGTATCAAGTTTTCAAGTTTCAAATAAATCAAAAAAATAACTGAAATCTGACTATTTCACGAGGTGTGAGTTTTCCCTATGGTAATTAAATAAAAGGTCCATGCATCCTTAATTGAATTTTAAGGAAACAAACATTGAGGATATCACGAATGCGTTCGTCAAAATGTATGTATAATACTAATCGCATATGCAAAGGCACTTTTTTCTTTTTTTTTTTGAAGCTGTAAAATGTTTAGTTAATTCACGTGTAGTACTTAACAAAATATCTAAACATGAGTAAATTTTTAAAATTAGTATACAATCGTTAATATTAAATTGCTAGATTTACGATCTAGACATTTGTGATTTGCCACCTATGCGTTAAGTGTCACGTTTACATTCATTCGTGATATGAAATCAAAAATTCAGTGTGTACAATTTGAGGCTACAAATAATTGATTTGATTTATTAAAAATATTAACACATAATCATTAACTAACTCCTTTAGTAGCATAGACAGGATTTTGGTTTTGAAAGTAGTAATGTTCCTCATAAGTCTTTCTTATAGCAATTTAAAATCATCAAAAAAACACAAGTAAGATATTTTTTATAAACATTTGAAGTTGATGTCGAGTGTCTACAAACATAATCGCTTTTCGATACAATAATCTATCAAAATTAGATATCTACTTAATGACGAGTTATACTTGAAATCTACTATACAGTAGAGTTTCCATTTTTTTTAATATTTAGTTTGCCCGGTCCAAAAGCCGATGACTAGAAGTTTTTTTCGCAAACATTTTCAAGCATTCTAAGATTTTTTTCCAGATATTATTATATTTATTTATTATTATGTTAATATTATACCAATTAAAATTTTATTTTAAATTTTAATAATACCTATGTACACTTATAATTAACTTATTGGCTATTGAGTTATTTTTAATTTTTTAAGAACTAGTAAAAGTTAAAGAAAAACAAAAATATGGATATCTTTATTAAACCAATAGACAATTTATTGGTCCCTCACTAAATCTAAAAATAACACAAGTACAACCTTAAATTACTCAAGAGCCAAAAAATATAGAACTATCAAAATACACTGTCAATAATTACATATGGATATAATATTTGGACAAGATATTTTTATTAATTGTATTATTCTCTGGTAATAAATTCAATAAATTTAAAATATTTTAATTTAAACTTATAAAAAAAAATATAGTTGAGAATGCTATTAATTAATTTTTAGAAAGGGGAGAGGGGTTAAGGCTTCAACAACAAAGATCATCAGTATGTGGAACTATGGGGAAGGGTACTATAGGTTTTTTTAACACATGTTTGTGTATGTGTGACAAGGTTTTTACTATTACAAAACTCCGATGGTTACCCATCTGGGAACTAGTAGTAGCGGGCGTTGCTTACTCTCAGTCGCAGAACGCGACTGGTAGCAGCCAACACACCAAGCCACTATTAATTTATTAATACCTTACAATACATTGTTTACTCGCTCGAATTGATTCATTGAATTTCTATCATTATAATTTAAAAAAATATATTATAAGTTCTAAATTATAATATTACAGTAAAGTAAAATAAATGAGTGTTCAGTTTAGTTTTTAAAAGTCTAGATACGAAACTAACAATAATCTAGGAAAAAACTATCAAGTCTTTGCAGTAGTACATAATTTCTAAACTGTTACAATTCAAAGGTAGTCGTATTCTACATAATGATAAAGCATCATCTTTTTGAACATCATATTATGCATACGTTATTTATTTGTGAACAATACTTCAATGAACGTTATATCCGTATATGTTATGTTATCTTTATCTTAAATATGGTCCACATAACAAATTTACGTTCAGCATTTCCAAATATGTGTTGTAAGAATTTTAATTAGGGTGAGTGTTATAAAAATTTAAAGTAAGAAGATTGTCTTTCCTTTATCACGAGGTTTTTGCGATTTTTTAATTTTTAAACAAATTATGAGTTTGTAAAATATTACAATTTAAAAATTCTCATAATTTGTTTAAAAAGTAAAAAATTATAAAAAAACCAAGTGAAACACAAATGATTATCTGTTATCTTTTTACCACAAAGTTTGATAATACGTCGATTCACTCTATTATTAAACACAATTAGAACTGATGAACATATTTTTGATGTTAAATGCGTTCGTATGCCGGAGAAAACACCCGTACACATGTGGGTGTGGAGTCCTTTGCACTTAGCAAAATTTCCAAATAATAAAACAATATTTTTCATAAGTGTTATCTTTATACTTCACATGACTGTCATAATCCCAAATGAAATAGTATTTGAATAAGTAAAAACATACTATAGGGGTCATTAGTTCATAGCAAAATTGGTGCGAGATTATTTACGGAAAGGGATGACAGTAGCCAGCGCCCAGCGAAGTACTAAATGCTTAATGCTAAATCATATCATAAAGTAATTTACCAGAGCATATGTCGACCGTTGATGTATTGAAATATCAAACTGTATATAATATTATTATGACATGATATGTATGATTAAAAAACAATAATAATCAATATAAATAAACAAAGAAACAAATAATATTGTCAAACTAGTTTTTATGTAACAACAATAAATCTTTGATCTATTATTCTATGATGATACCTATAATATAAAGCCTAAAGGTATTTATCATGTAATAAACTATTTAATACGATTAAATTTATTTGAATTAGATTTGAATAAGACACCTTAGAAGCATGTTTCCCCTTTCAGTGACCAACTAAACTGGTTTATTACAACAAGGTTAATCATTTCAAACACACGTAAAGCTAGAGGATCACTAAAAAAAAAAAATTAAACCAGTCGTAAACGATTACACTCAATTTAGTATTTTTTCTTCCTAAAATAACTTGGATACATTTTTTTGTTGGTGAACGTTTAGGTGTACCCGACAACTTCTTCCTTCATTGCTGATGAATGGTGACCATGAACATAAATTTTGTATTTCCTTTTTTAGTTGTCTAATGATAATTGAATTAGAATCGGTTGTCGGTAATTATATAAGATATATATTTAGAGGTCGAAATCGTATGGATTAATGATGGTGAAGGTTAAATTAAGATTAGGTACCTACTAGTATTTGGTAATGACATCGAAGTACATTTTTTTAATAGATAAATAAATTATAAATGTAGGTATGAGGGATAAAACAATTTAACAAAATATATCTGTATTATTTATTAATTATACAAAAATAACTAAATATCTAAATTATAAATAAAATGACTAAGTTTTGACATTAAATTTATAAAATATTTGATTTATTTTGTTAAGCCTCAGTTTAGAATAAACCCAAAACACATTAAAATAATTTAATCATATTTTTATTCTAAATTTCGGCGTTAGATTTAAATACTTTTTTTCGTGACAACAAAATAGTATTTACAAATACCTACACTTGTGGTATAACTACATAAATAAAATAACTAGAAACGAAATTATTTTAATTAATATGTAAAAACAAATTACTATTTTCATAAATTTGAATACATTAGTTTAAAATTTAAATATTTTTTAAGTATTAAACAATATTCCGAGAAAAAAATATAAGGCGGTGTCATGAAATACAAATATTATCAATATCATCTGTTCTCTACACTATACGTTTTTCAAATAACAGGGTTGTAAAATGGGTAGCTGGTTGCTGTCAATGGTCATGGCGTATTATACTTCTATAGAAGTCAGATACACGTCGTTTTGTATATAAGGAATGTCCGGTATAATTTACAATATTAGGGTGTAATTTTGGGGGAAAAAGGTCTTTTAAGCCTGGAAGCCAGGTGATTTGTATTGAAACCTGGTGTTTTCAAAAGAAAAACGCATCTTATGTACAGTAGTAAATCAGACACCCCATGGTGTAATATAGTATTTTAGGTCAAAATTTCGCCGACATAGAAGCAGATATTTCCAATAACCTACCAAGAGGATATAGTGGTTAAATAGGGGATCTTAAAAGATAAAGTATTATGGTATTAATGCCTTTATTTTCAAATCATTGTTTTAACCATTGGAAATTAAAATATAAGGTAATATCTTATATTACTATTCTACTAAATAGTAAAAATAATTTTACTGAAATAATTTGAAAATATTAATAACTAGACGTTTATATACGTTTTTTAGTTTGAATTACTGATTTAAATAATAATACAAATTAAAAAATATAGGTACTATCATTACAAAAAATTCATAAGTCATTAAATAATCTACTAGAAAGAACATTTTTTTCCACACCACTTATAAAAACCATGTTTATTATTAACACTAACTATAACTTGCTACATTTCTACAGAGTAATATGTACATTAGTGTCTTTAAAATTTAAATAGTTCAAAAATGAATTTAACTTTACTAAATAAAATTAGAACAGTTAAATATCTTATTATTTTACTTTAAAGAGAATTATTGTTTAGACTTACAATTCTTATTTTAATATAGTTTATACCAAAATCAGGGCACTAAATATTTTTATCAGATTTTAATTTTATATAAATAAAATATTTTTTACAATATAAGTTATTAATCTAATAATATTTTTAATTATTTAAGTGTTAAATTAATTTATCAATAAAAAAACTGAGTTAATATTGAGTTGCTTATTATGTATCATAGTACCTATCTATTACAGTAGTAGTCAGTAAGTAAAAATTATTTACCACATATGAAATTAAAAATTATTTTGAAGATGATTTACCTATATATAGATTATAATTACATATATCATATAAAAAATGTGTACACATACATAGCTGCTCATATTTGAATTACAGCAAGTTAAAAAAAATAATATTTTTTTTTTATTAGAACTTAATCTGAAAACTATTTTGAAGATGTGGGTATTTTAATACATTTTTCCTACTAGCCAATCTAAGCTAAATAATTTGATCCTAAATATACTTATTCAATATCCATAAATTAATTAGGTGTTATCTTAAGAATGAAAATGTATTTAATAACATATTTTATAAAATTAAAATTTTTAATAAGTACCTATGTATTTTTTAATTTTATTCAATTTTCAATTTACCTTATATAATTGATGTCTCCTTTATTGTGAATTCGTCTCCATCCTGCTGGTACAGTAATTGAAGACACTGCTGGAGTTGTAACAATGTTATTTGTCAATGCAACAGCTGCAGATGAGTTAGGGCAGTGATAATTTTTATCACTCTCACTGATGACAATTTGATTATTATCGGTCGAGTAACAGTAACCTTTTGGCACTTGGTTCATGTTAGAGGCAGTCGCCGGTCGAGCGACGACGCCATGACTACAAGATGAAACATTAGACGCGCACCGATATCGGGCGTTTGGGTCTGTGAACAAGGGCCCAGCAGATTGCAGTGGCTGGTCGGTTGATTCGGTCGTCATGCCGTATCAGATGACCGACATAAAGTGTATAAAGGCATAACGAGGCATTTTTCAGATTATTCATGGAGGCTTTTCCTTGTCCGAATATGCTGCCGCAGCTACCATCACTGCACAGTTGATATGGTAGAGTATGACCGACACATGACGGATGTTCCAAACATATCTCTTTGACTTTCTATATTGGAAAGATAAAATTAGACTTAGTATAATTAAAATAAGTAAAAAAATTAAATTCTAACTGTTATAATTTCATTAAAAGTAGTAAATATAGGTAATAACATAATTTAAAAATAAACTAGATAATATAATACATAAAATGATAAATCATAGATTTATCATAAGCTAAAATACAAATCATTTAAAATTTTGAAAATTAATATAAAGTTTGATAAGAATATATACATAACTTTATATAATAAAGGTATTGTTAAAGAAATTAGACAGTTTAATTGTAGCTTTATGAGGTAATGAGGTAAAAGTCTTGAGAAATTGTATGTACCTATTGAAAATATAAGTACAATATGCAAAATATTGTCACGATTGAAAAAAATTATGAACGAGATAAAGTTTAGAAAACTAATTCAGTTAATCTTCAAATTATTTGGGAAATAGTATATTTTAAAATATAACATATACCTGATAAAAAAAAAAGATTTATTGAGAAAGTTTATGAAACAATATATATACTAAGCTAATAAAAATTAAATTTAAACGTTTTTCTTTGAGCAAACATTATTATTTTCTCTTGAAATTTTTAGCATTTGCTCACCTGCATGACTTTTGACACTCATCAAAATTTTTGAGCAATTGTCGTGGATTTTGTTTAAGTTACAGCTGCCCAAGTACCCATCGGAACTCCGATTGGACACCACGACGAAACACGTAACGCATCATTAGAAATACGTATTGTATAAAATTATTACCTATAGACACTCGTAGCACATTCACGCGGAGATAATTAAAATTTAAATTTTAGAACATTATCACAGTTGTGATAATACAATTACTATATTATTAAAATAACGTTGCGAGGGATAACAAAACGACATCGTTGGGAGCGTACAAACCAAATTTCCGGTACCGGCATCAAGTCACAAAACGCACTTTTTCGCGACGAGTAAAATGACTAAAAAGTAATACGTTTGAACCGTTGATAAAAAAAAAAAAAAGAATGCGTGCTCTATATATATTATTATATTATTTTTATGATTTTATCGAGAGGATCAAAAACAACTGAAAACTGAATTAAAAATTACAGTGACGCCAGAAGAACGCACGTACTCACGACGGAGGGGTAAGACTGGCGCTGATGTGTACATCAGTACTTGCGTAGTTGCGTTCACGAACGGGTGATGGTCGACGGGTGTGCGCAAGGGCGACCTTCGATGCGACACGATCGGGCTGCCACCCGCGGCCGTTGTACGTACTACTTCACGAGGGCGCGTTTCCACCGAGACGCCGCGGTAGTCGTCGGTAAATAGTTGCTAAATACCAAATAGCCACCTGACCCATACAATAATATATAAAAAATATATTAAATACTAAAATACTTATTTATAACTCTAGATCTAGAATAAAGTGAAACCTCCTCTGACAGACACCTCCAAATAGCGGACGGTTTTTTGAGAACAAACAACAAACTTTCTAAAAACCTCTGAATAGCGGATATAATTTCTGCGACCATGTGTGTTTGGTTTTTAGAGGTTTCACTGTATAATAATTATTATGTTTAGCCGTTTTTAGAGCGTATTATTGTAGGTATTATGAATTCTAATATGACATTTCTGATACAGGTACAATAGGTATCTAATATTTTATTTGGATATATTATATATACAGGTGATTTTTTTAAGCATGCTCACCCTCCATTTTTTTTCTTTAATAGCATATTTATTTAAATTCTGATTTTTAAAATTTTTTTAGTATACCTAGAGACTATATTTTCGAGTTTCTAATTTTTTTGTATTACTTAAGGAATGTCCTGTGGTGATGCAAACTTCTATTTTTTCAAATTAGAATCTCCATTTTTTTACAGCCAATTATTTACCGATAATTATTTTGTAAATTGTGATATATCTAAACCAAAATTCTAATGAGTAGTTTCTGAAATATTAAATTGTCTATACTAAAGGTAATAATCCTTAAAAATGGTTTTATAAAACTTTTAATTATATGTAATTTTAGATGTAGTATTTATTGTACTTTGACCATTTTTACAAATTATTTATATTGATAGATTAATAGTAATTACTAGTGTTTTTAAAACCATTTAAAACCCCATATCTACTTTAACCCATTACCATAGACATATTATCTTTGGTACACAAATTTATACAACTCAAAAACTACTCATTCGAGTTTTGATTTAAGTTTCCGAAAAAAAATATCTGCTGAATAATATGAAGAGAAAAAGAGAAGTTGTTATTTGAAAAAAAGAAGTTAAAATTGTCACAGATCATCCTTAAGCGATATAAAAAATCTCGAGAATTCAAAAATATGATTTTCAAGTGTATTTTAAAATTTCAAAAATCAGAATTTAAATACACGCATATTTTAAACATAAAAATAGGGTAAGCATGCTTAAAAAAACCCTTGTATGTCTATAATATCGTGCACATTCATGGAATTGTGTAATACCTACCATATAGTCAGTGGTGTATTGGTACAGATACACGGGTATACCGGTCAGCAGATTTTCGATTTTCGAGGTATACCCAATGTAAAATATCATTTTACGGGTATACGCTCTTAAAATAACTCGAAAACCAATTATTCGTAGGAAAAAATTGTTATAATAATATAATAATGAATTTTAAATTCAATTTATTAATAACATTTTGAAAAATAAATGTTATTAAAATATCTAATAACTAATATGGAGTATGAATGCTCAACCTATGGATCTCAAACTGTATCATGCAATTTATAACACGCGGCAAATGTGTTTTTTGCGGTGTTGTGTTTTTGTAACCACTGATGTTATTAAGTGTTTATCAGGCTATGGCCAATTAAATGGCTTATTGATGTTTATTTATAGATTTATTTATAAATTATTGTTACTGCAATAATAGGTATTTTCCTTCATGAATCTTGCTATTCGAGTTTACGACTTATCGTAGTATATCCTTTGACAAAGAAGACTAGTCGGTTCCATTGGTGATCACTTTTAGTTATAATATTATTATATTCAATAATTATATAATTATTCATTATATTGTTAATATATTATATTACAGTTGTAATAAGGTAGGTTTTTATTTTTTCTAAAATTTTAGTATTAAACTTTTAAGAAACTACAAGTGTGTAAAGTTAATAATCCGTACGATGTATCTTATTTACTGGTGTCCGTTTTAATTTTAAATTCTAAGAATTTGACTTATTACTTACCTTCTCATAATTGACTTACATTTTGAAAACGAAGTGGTCGTTATTTTGTAATAACATCATTGACAATAACTTGCAATAATTACACATGTAGCTTGATAGTGCATAAAACTATCATATAGTACTTATACATATAATAATTATATTATTTATTAATTTTTATTATTTAAATTACGATGAATTCCAATAAACGAAAGGAATCAAATATCGCCCCGAAAATAACAATTTTTTTTTGCTCTATACCGAAAAAAGCCAAGAAAAATGATGCAATGAACACATCAAAAAAATAAAAATGTGAGAATTAATTATTTCCAATAAATCTTATATATTGTTTTTTTAATAGGTGCGTTTTAACTATAATACTAGATCTGACAAAAAAGATAACCCAGGAACTGATGATTTGGTGCCAGTAAAAGACAATAATATATCAGTAAGATAAACATGACTTATATAAATATCCTATTGACATTTAATGTGGTTTTAGGTTACAGCATGGTCTTCAGAATGGACTTTTGAACAGTGGCAAGCAAAAAATAATGCTTATCTGTGGTTGATTTGTGCCAATGGTAAAATTGGATGTTCAGTTTGTCAAAAAATTGGTAATATTTACAATTTTAAGAATAGTTTTGTTGAAATATCACCAGAGTGGGCTCAGTGTAGCGTTAGTGGAGGAACCAGTTGCAATAAAAAAACAAGGTTTACTGTTTTTTGCAATAAAATAAAAAAACACAGAACTTCATTAGCTCATAAATCCGCTACTAATATGCACGAAAAGAACCCTGACATCTAATAAAACAATTTGAGAATATTTTTCTCAAAATAAATAAATCTACAGTTACAATTTTCCGTACAACATATTATATTTCTAAAAACAATAAGCCTTTTAGTGATCATTCAAAGCTTCTTGAATTACAAAATATAAATGGTATCAACACTGGAATAACTCTCCAATCACAGTTTTCATGTACTCAGATTATAGCTCATACATCAATGAAAATGAAAGAAAAAATTGTGAGTAATATTGTTAAATCTGGTTCAAAAATATTGGTTTTAATTGATGATTCCACAACATTAAGCACTTTATTTACCATGTTAGTATACATTAAAACATCAATATCATCAGAAGACTCAATTTCAATTTTTTGAATCTTGTTAAGTTTCGTCTATAAACAGCAGACGATATTGTTGATCAACTTGAACAAAAAAAAAGTTACCAAACAACTGAAGAATAAATATCCTTTGATTTTCAGCTGGTATTGTTTGAACCATAGACTTGAATTAGCAGTAAATGACACTATTAAGGTCTTACATGCTATAAACCATTTTAAATCATTTATTGATTCATTATATGTTTTATATAACAATTCTCCAAAAAAAACAAAAATGAAATTAAAGAAATTTGCAGTGAGTTGGACATTATTTTTTTAAAAATTGGAAGGGTTCTTGACATGAGTTGCTAGTAGCTGGAGAGCTGTTCAGGCAGTGTGGAGAACATGCCCTGCTTTATACAAACATTTTTTATTTTCTTCAACTAATATAACAAAAGACTCGAAATGTAGATCAAAATATTTGGTTTATATAATAAATTATGTAGTCCAAAATTTTTACTAGATTTGTCATTAATGTGTGATGTACTTTCTGAACTATCTATATTATCATTCCATCTTCAAAAACAAACAATTACACTTCTAGAAGCTGACAGTAGTATTAAAAGAACAATATGAGTTGTAGAATCTTTTAAAAATAATAGTGATGATCCTATGAGAACAGCTGACATTGCAAAAAGGGATATGATTTTCAAAAATAGTACCAATTAATAAAAATCAATTTATTACTAGTATATGCAATAATTTAAAAGAACAATTATTTGAAAACGAAGATGACTTTAATTTAATTCAAGATATTTCAATAATTGACAAAACTACTTGGCCTTCAAATGTTGACTTAAGGTATAGCGAAAAAGAAATTAAATGTTTATGTCAACGTTTCATGTTGAACAAAGACAATGCAATTAACGGTTTTAGGGTATACTTGGATAGTAATGGTCTTCAAAATACTATTCTGGAGCTTGTAAATTAAAACATTTCCCTGTTCTACTGTAGATTGTGAAAGAGGTTTTAGTCTTTTAAATCTAATATGCACTGATCTCGGAAATAAGTTAACAATATCAAATATCGCAAATTTAATGTTTTTAAATATAAACGGGCCACCTCTGAATCAATGAAATCCAGAAGAATATGTTAAGTCATGGCTAATAAGCCAACATAGAGATGCTGATGATACTAGAACAAAGATATTGAAAACTGATAAACCCAATATTGAATACAAAAAATCTTTGTGAAAAATTCTATAGGTTGTATTGTTGTATATTAATATTTAATATAAATTGTATATTAATATTATTATTTTATATATTGTTTTAATTGTTTTATTTTATATTTATTGTTATTGTTTTTTTATATTTTTTTTCCAAGTGGCCAAATATTATAAAGCATGCCCAAGGTTATATTTAGAAAAATTGTAGTGAGCAATAACTTTTTTTTGTAAGTACCTAATAAACAGTATTTACTATCAAAACGTTTACAAAATTGCATTGTTATTATCCATTATGTGTTTTTTGGTTGAGGTGTACTTATTTATTAATTTCTTATAAAAATACTGAAAATTTAATTTAATTTAAAAATTGTTTATTATTTTGATTTTGAATATTGTGATAACACAATGTTGAAACCTCGGACTAAGATTAGTCAGTAGTTGAAAAAATATTTGATGTTTTATGATAACGCATTTAAGAGGTGTCATAAATGTGTGACTCCCTCATGTGTTTATTCTTATTAATTGTGTGTAAATTTTATTACTTTTACTTATTGTACTCTGTATAGATTGTAATTCTTCTAATAAAGCCAAATTTAAAAAAAAAAATGATAACAACGTTTGTCGAATAAGTTGACATAAAATATAGTAATTAATGTTAACGGCTTTTAATTTTACAGGTATAGTAATACATTACAAAAAAAAATAATATAATATTAAAAAAATAAAAATAATATAAGGGATTAAGTTAATTATTGTAGTGTAACAACTACTGAAAAAAAAACAATTCGAACGGAGCGAGACAATTTTTTAAGTCAAATATACATATTTTATTAGTACGTATATCCATAAATATATTTACCAATACACCACTGCATATAGTTACGTATAAATCATAATTAAAATGACAATATTTTTATTGTGAAGTGATGAGAGACGGCACGCGATGTTTGAACCGTCCTTGTGGTAATCAGATCTCTGAATCTCTAATTTAATGCAATCTTTTTAATTAAATTTTTTATTCAAACCAAAAATAAATCCAAATGCGATCTTCTTTGAACCTTTTGTTTTTTAAGAATCTGACCATGACGGAATATATAGCCAAGCATTGTATGTGGTGAATGGTGATTGGTATTTGGTGGGTGACAGTCGATCGCACAACTATCACTTCACTCGCTAGTCGTCTATTTCAAACTTGGATTATAACCTATAGTCCGTAGGTATAACTGATATGTCACACTTGTACGAGATTGGATGCATTATTCGAGTCGAAAGTGGAACGTTTAAATGTTTACATAAAATCAAAAAATGTATAGTGCTGGCATAAAAAAATGAACGAAACACCAAATAAAAAAGTACTGTCCTATTACAATCGGGACATCTAACTTAACCTATATTTATACAACCCAATTTACCACGAGTTTTAACTTTTATTATTATACAGTTTTTAAATTACTTGTAAGAAGAGCTCAGATTTAAATGCAATAAAAAATCACGAAATGTGTACCTTTAAAATGGCCAAATAAATGGTAAAAACCATATTTAAAAAAATTAGCAAGAAGGTAACTGCTCCGGCTTTGCTATACAGTAGGTGTCGAGCGTACCTCGTTATTGAGGAGGACATCAATAATAAATGTGTTAAATTTGAATTCAATGAATTTATCATTATGCAATTGTTAAACCACGCAGAGCCGTATTTAGGGTGACTAGAGGGAACAACGGCCCCGGGCGGCAATTTTTTAAGGTCGGCATTATTTTACATTTAATATATTGATTTTACAATGATGTATGTTTTTTTCTGTCTGTAAAGACGATATGTAGTAGTCGAAATAATGTTTCGATTTTCTCATAAATAATTAAAAAAAAAAAGTTTTTTTATAGATATAATTTTAGTTTTAAATTTGAACGAAATTTGATACTTTAACGAAGAATAATAATTTTAGTTATTTTGTTAATATTAAAAAGTATTATTCCGTGGGTACTTAAAACTTTTGAAGTATGTTTTTATATAATTATATTTTATACATACACAATAACATTTTCAAATGCAATGTTCTCGCAAACATTAATTCAACCTACCTACTGTATTACTAATTGCAAAATAAATATTACTTTAATAGCTTTATATTATAAAAACACTTAATAATATGGGCTAACAGCATTACAGCAGGAGTGTCATTTCAATATTTTGCTGGTGTAGGGCAATAGGGTATAATAATGACCAGCCCAATAAGAATAAAACTTTTATCCCATACCAAAAAAATAGCAGCTTGCTTCGCACGCCAAGTCTTCTATCTATAGTTTAATACTGTATTACTATTTTACAATTTATACCAAGTAAATTATGTCCGTTTTTTTCAACATATTACTTATTCAAATAAACATAATCTTTACTTAAATCAACATATTACCTTAATAAACTTTATGCTGAAAAAGAAAAATATTAGTAACAGTTTTCGAATAACAAATATTCAGCAAATACCATTATATTTAAGTATAATATCAAATATTACTTACTTTAAATTATAATAATATCATTCAAAATGCATAATCGTAATACAAATAAGAAATTATAAAATAGTAGCTATAGCATATAATATATAATCTTGTATGGCCACTATTCACTGCCCATAATGGCTCTAGGACTGCCGGTTGATCCAATGCTAGATAGACCCACCTAGTTTTAGGATTTCTAACATTTGATGGAACATTATGGCTACTGAATGGTTTAATAATTCGATTCAATTGCATTTTTACTAGTTTATCATAATTATATAAGAAAAATATTACGGCCAAATAATCATAACCAATCATATTTTGAATTTAATATAAAACTTTGTGAGTTCATATACATCGTATATAAAAATATTAAGTTTTTGAAGTAGGTATGTGGTGTCTTACGTAACATGGATCACCCGCGTATGTTTGTTATTGTTATAATTTCAGAAACAAGTATTTCAAAATTATTCATAAGGTACCTATCTAAAAAAAAAAAATATAGTATTCTAGTACCTACTATACCATTAATCTCAAATATACTAGTTTTGTTCCCATGACAAAATCATTTAAGTGACACGATTACTAACGCGGTAACCTAATAAAATTGTAGTGAGACAACATGCACGACGTACTTGGTAAAGATTTAAATACTACCTATACTGTATTACTGACATATGTCATTTGGTATCATATAATAATTCTACATATATACATATAGTAAGTTAATGCAAAAATAGAACCAATAAAGTACACCTACCTATAACATTGAAAATTAGGTTAACTTTTCAAATTTATTTGAACTGATTACACTTAAATGCTGTATAGTTATTTTATATCAATACAATAAACTATTTTATGTAATTTATTTATAAATATATAATATTTATTGCATCAAACACCTTAATATATTTTTATCATTATGATATAATTAAATAACCATTAAATAAGTTTTAAAAAAGGGTGAGCAAGTGGGTACAGCTTTGCTGTACATTAGGAGTTGTGTAGGATGTGGGTTACTTTAATAGTAATGTTAAATTTGAATTAAATTATATAAAATCATTGTTTAGATATGAACGAAGATGGTTTATCAGCATGTATTAATAAGTATATTTTATAATATTAGTGCTATTAAAGTAATTTATTTTACTGAGTAGTACAGTACCTATGTTCAGGGATGGGGAGGATACTCAAAAATCAGAATCGCAGTACTAGTTACTTGATACTTTGAATACGATTAGTCATGGATTTTTTAATAATTGTATTCATACACATTAAGTATAGATATTTTGAATAGTTAATATAGACTGCAGGTCTACTAAAGTAAATAATTTAATAGTAATAATATTCTACAACAAATCAATATAATTATTATTTGTGTACATAATTTCGTTCCTTCACATATGTTTTAATAATTCTATATAAAAACTTTCACCGAATGCACTATCACCAAATGCTATTTTCATGAAAGTTTAATTTTTCAAAATATCGCATAATATATCTAGTACTTTTCAATAACTTTTTTTGATGAAATACTTGATACATTGCCTATCAATGATAAAAGATACAAGATATAATTGTATCTAAGATACGTAGGTATTTATTTTGTATCGAAGATACTGCCTTACTCTGTTTAGGTTGAATTAATTTTTGCAATAATTATTGCATATAAAAATATCAATTTGTGTATAATATAAAATAATATACCTACACTGTATAAGTTTCAAGTAGGTACCCACGAATAATATTTATAAATTACAACAAAATAACTAAAATTGTTATTATTTGTATAAATATCTAATTTTGTCAAAATTTGAATTAAAAATATTTATAAAACAAATTGTTTATACATTTTTTAGATTTGTTGATTACAATGTGAACTATTTATGAGAAACCTTGTTCTAAATTTTCAAACCTTATTTAATAAATGTTTAACTACAAAATATTTAAAAAATTTTTATGATTTTGATGAATTTTATCGTCAAAAAATAAAAACACATCATTGTAAAAGCAATACATACATTAGTTCACTCAGAATCTAAAATATCTATAGAATGTATAAAAAACCCTAAATTTAATACTAACATAAATATATTTTTCAGCTAAATACAAATTTTTTTTCTAACCATAAACGATTTGTTTATAAATGGTTATAACCAGTGCTCGACTTGGCAAAATTAAAGTAGGGGGACTCTGTTAACTATAAAAAAAGAGCGCCCCAATCACTTATTAAACGTTACTAAGCCTTAAAAATAAAAGTAGGGGTACGCTAAAATTTCTGAAAAATTAGGGGACTCCGTCCCCCTGCGTCTCCTCCCAAGTCGAGCACTGGTTACAACTTATTACATATTTTAACTTAATATTTTTCTTTTACAAGGAAAATTATTTCTAGTTCCTTGTTTTCCCCCAAGATATATTTACTATATAGTTCATAAATTTTCCTTGTATTGAAAAAATATAGAGTAATGGGCAATATTTTTATTACTTTATTTTAATTAAAAATATACATTTAATGTTTGGAGCAATATACTTGATTCAAAATAATATACAATAAAATAAATACAATTATTAATATTATTTAAAAAATAACATACAATTTTTGGTATATAATGTAAAAACCAATATATTATATCATAGTTAATAAATGTTGAAATTATTATTGTACAATTTATTCTAATTATTTATTCCTAACTAAAGAATGAAAATTTCATTACTTTGTAATCGATATTATATGCATATAAAATCAATGAATTTGGAAAATTGTATTATATAAAATATTAATATTTGTAATAAGCTATTTAGTTATCAAATTACACTTGAAATATAATATATATAGGTAATCCATGATTAATTTTTAAATTATGTTTTTAATACCAAATTTAATTTATTTTATTTAAATTTCAATAAAAAATTAAAAAGAGTTAGGTAAATTCAATACAATTTTTATAGGCACCAATACAGTTTGAGGTTGTTTTTGATTAATTAACATTGTATCTACATACATAAAATGCATTACAAATCCTAATTGTACATTTTCAATATTTTTAACATTTTCATAAGGCTTTACCTCAAATTTTAATGCAACTTTGTTGCCTTTTCTCCAATATACATATTTTGGGTCATCATTATCTGTATTTACTTCATTTGTATCATCATATTCAGCTGTATCATCTCTAGCAGCAATTTTTATTTCACCTTCAGGAACTTTAATATCACCCTGTAATTCTAATACAATAGGAATTGGTTCTGGCAATTGCTTAGGAGTAGCTATTAGATCTTCTCCTTCCAATTGCCTTGGTTCTCTTATTGTATTTATAGCATTTAAATCTAATTTTTCAAAACGTACAGCTGTAGATTTTTGTGCTGGATTACATAACTTAAGTACCAAAGAACTCCATTTACCAGCTATTAATGGTTCACATTTGATTATTTTTATTTCCGGGACATGATAATAAGCTAAATGTTTTATTTTAAACTTTACAGCATTATATTCAGGTTTAACAACGTTATGTTCACATACACGGCAACGTAAAGAATGCTTTACTCGAAGATGTTTACGAATTGGAAACAGATCATCTGTATTTTCTGCTTGAAGCTCAGGAGTTGCAAAACGTTGTTCTAAAGTTGAAATTTGTTTCAAATCTACAATATCTTCAAATGTGTTTGCAGATAATTCAGGAATATTTTCAATAGCTTCAGCTGGATTAATTTCTGAAGTATTAAAACTCGTACCATCCATATGAAAATTTGGAAGTCCTGCACGTTTCCGTGCAACCATTGCATTTAAACCAAATTTTTCCAAAAAATGTATATAATTACGACCATAATGTTTGGTATTCCTTTTTTGCTTATCAAATACTTCTTTTATAGAAACAGATTTATAATGATTGATTAAATCCAGAATACGACTATCATTTGGATTTTTGTTAACTGGCCAATTGCCTGATGAAGTTGGCTGATCAGGTATGTTTGGCTCATGTGATCGCCAATTACAAAACAAACAGAGTAAATAGTACATTTTTTGTGGAGGTTTTTTTGGTTCAGGTGTCCGAGAATATGAACGTGTTGAAAGAGTATTAAAACACCGTGGGCACTCTAGACAAGAAGCACATCGGTTTTTCTTATGTTTGGCTTCAGTTGAAGACAGATTCTCAAAACAATGAGGACAGTAAGTTGTGTCAATTTCATGACTTACACAAAAGTCACAACGGAATGTTAGACAATGGCGACAGAAAAACAAGTCAGGTAAAAGTTTTTGTAAGCCACATGTACAAATTGATGTAATAGTTTTTTGATACATATATGAAGCCATTCCAATTGAGCTTATAATTCTGAAAAATAATAAATGTATAAAAGTCATAAAAAAAATATATTTATAATATTTAAGATAATCCAGGGTGAAGATAAGGAACTTTAGCCATCGACAATTTTTAAACTGGATGTATTATGTATTTATATGTACCTATAATATATAATTCATACTTCTTAAACTCAATAAATTTAAAATATAAATAAAATAGTAAATATTGTTACTAAATCATATCCACAATATTGTTATCTATAATCTATTATGTACAAATAAATTAAAATCTTTTTTTCTTAAAAAAATGTACCCTGCCTATTTCAAATTTCTAGATCACTGAACATGTGACATATAAACTAATATCAAATAGCAAAATTTAGCAATTTTTTTTATTAATAAATAGGTATAAGTTATACAATAAAAATGTATAAGATCAGACCAATTTAATAACCTAATATTTAATTAAGTAAAAGTCTACAATGTATTGTTATGAATTTGTATCTGCTCGATATATACTTCATTTGTTGTAAATTCAATGTGAAAATGTAGAATGTAGGAAAAAAGGTTTATACAAGGTGATTCATTTAACGTAATACACTCATTATATCAAAAAGTAATAATTTTTTTTTTTATATGGTTTTAAGTTTTTACGTAACATTTTTTTTTTAAAAAAATATTACTTTTTCATATTTTTAAAGTATTTTTTTACTTTTTTGAATGACAACATACAGTTTTAATTTCATATTCCAAAGCAGAATATTTTACCGATTACTTCAATACAGAAAAATCAAATTTTAAACAAGTAGTTTATGAGTAATAAAAATTTAAAGTATAGATGAGCGGAGCAGAGCGGTATGTAATTACCTTTTGATAATAAATTTAGTTTTATGTATCAAAACACTAAGAAAAATATTTTTCTTTAGAATATGAAATTAGAACTGAATGTTATCATTATAAAAAGTAAAAACTTCAAAAGTTATAAGGATAAAAAATATGAAAATATATAATTTCTTAAAAAAAATGTTGTTTTGTAATGACATGAAACCAACTTAAAATCATATAAAAAAAATAAATAAATACTTTTCAATTTAATGTGTTTTATATTGAATAAATCACCTTAAAGATTGTAATGGTTAATTTGAATTATATTAAAGGCATCTTCAGAAATATTAATTGTAAAGGTTTATTTTTTTTTTTAATTTCATAGTGCATTAAATTTATAACCCTAGTCATCCGACATAAAAAAAACACTATTCCCTACTTTGATAATTAAACTAGAGCATTTCAAATTTGGAATTTCATTCCCACGATTAGTAGGTAGTAGAGTTATTTTTTTATAATATCAAGTTATAAGTAGATACAAATTAATATGATAGCATGAAATGTGGGTGTGATGAAGTATAAATTCTTGCATACTCTGAACAAACATTTGGCCCTACTTATACTTTTTATCTAAAAACGAAAATACATGCTGTACCTATACACACTGCTGTACTATACATGGCTAGGATGTAACAGAAAGATTTGACAAATTAGGTATATTTTAATTTTGAAAAAAGAATTTACTCAATTAAAATTATTGATTAATATATAAGTTATCACAATTTATTAAATTTGTCAATTATTACTATTTCACCCCATATTTTTTTCTGCTAGTATAATCATACTATAGACCTAGATATACCAAATAAAATAAAAAAAAAAATATTAAATACAATGTTTAATCAACTTACTTGAAAATCAGCAAGTATTATTTATATAATATTATATTATAGAAAACTTATTCATATAAGTGTGTTTGGCAAGGGTTGTGCACGGGTCGGGGGCAGTTGTCCGAAAAATGATAAGGATCCGGGCCAAAAGACGGTGGCATTCAATTTGTTGCCAACATTAAATTTTCAAAAATTATACTATAAAATTATTTTTTTATTTATGTAGTAACACTGTTCAATTAAATAATTATTATTATATTATATATAATTGATACTTATTATATTTTTTAAAATCCATTTT
>JACXSJ010000428.1:289679-378315 GCA_014851325.1 Pentalonia nigronervosa | reverse complement strand
GTGTAATAAATAAAACCTCATTCATACCGAGCATTTTTTTTTTTTAAAAATTACGAATTCCTTTTGTTTGTTTTAAGTTTTTTTTATATAAAAGTTTAGCTTTTTTATTTATCGAATGAGGCAATACGAAATCGAAAAAATCCCGGTTTTCACCTGAGGTGACTTTTGCCCGGGCAACGCCGGGTGGGACAGCTAGTATATATATATATAATATCTTCATAATGTCATCTTCAACGTCATATATGTGCAAATTGAGTACTTTTACTCAGACATAAAAATATTTTAATTTAAAAACAAATCAGTTATAATAATTATAATATCATAGAATGTTTCTTAAATACGTTTACGTTTTTTGAAAAATTAAAAAAGTCATGCACGTAAGTACGTGATTAATAATATATGTTGTACACAGCATGTAATTTGAACAGACTCCTGTAAGATATGGCATGCAATTCGGACATTATTTTGGATGCAAATTGGATCCAGGTAACCGTGGGTGATTTTTTACCCTGGCCACAGTTACCTGACATCAATAGGTTAAAAATAGGTCATATCAGACTCTTGTATCAATATTTTAAAATATTATAATCTTATACACATGGGTCGTGTAGACAGTAAATTTAATATTTTAATGTCATTATAGTAATGATACAATAAATAATTAAATGTAAAACTTTTATGATTTTATTAGAGAGTCTTTAATATTATAAATCTAAATTTCTATGACTTATGAGTAGGACTTTTAGAGTTATAGCCCATTGCAAGGTCGTAACCAAAAAAAAATTTTGGTGAAGGGGGTTCAACATTTTTTTTTAAATTTAGTTACTAGACATTCAAAATTTTTAAGTTTAAAATATAAACTTTTTATTCTTGTTATTACTCCTTTAACGAAAATATAAAATAATTTATAATACAATAGTGAATAAACAATATTCACAATTTGTCTATTTTTTAAAAAAAAAACGGGGAGGGGGTATCCGGACCCCTGGAACCTTCCTGTTATGGCCTTGACCTATAGAATATACAAGTAGGTAGTAATTTAATATAGTCTTTATTAAACATTAGGCTGTATATTAGTATATCTTATATATATATTATTAAAACTTGACTGACTGACTGATCTATCAACACACAGCTCAAACCACTGGACGGATCGGGCTAAAATTTGACATATAGATAGCTATTATGAAGTAAGCATCCGCTAATAAATTTTTCAGAATACAACACATAAAGGGGTAAGATGGAAGTTTGAAATTTGTAAGAAACCTGGTTGTACGGGAAAATACTGTAAACTATCTAACCCGGGCAACACCAGGTAATACAGCTACATAGTAATGTATATTATTGCATGTGTACTGCAAAGTGTAATCAGTAGACAGTAGGATACATTCTCTAATTATTAATCAATAATTCATAAAATATATTTTAAATATTTCTACGTTTTGAACGATGAATTCTTAAATGTTTTATTAGATACTTTTAACTTTTTAATTAAATTAATTACCTACTTGGCTACTTATTTATAATTGATACATAATAAACATTGGGAAATGCAGGCAATTTGATTTTACAGGTACAAATGCAGTTCCCTTCATAGTAGTAGTAATACTACTGAAAATGTAACCAATTATAATTTAACTCAAATACGCCTCTTTAGGTACGTTGTTGCGCCCTTGGTAACCTCCCATTTCGTCAATCTCTAGTTACGGTACTGTATTAATGTACCTAAAAATACATAAATAATACATACAAATATCGTATTTAATCTTCACTGTTTCTATAATTAAAAAGTTTGTAGTTAGTGGGTATTTCAATAATTATACCAAATACAAAGTATTATAATTCGAAATTATTTTATTATATTATAATGTGTATATTACATTAGTAGTAAACACAAGTACTTACTAGGCTATAATAGTAACGCAAAATTATAAACCTACAATACATTTTTTATAATAATGACTAATAATTATCCATATTATAAGAATGATCTTATATAATTTAATTTAACAATATCCAATTAGATAATCGGTTAACATGTCGATAATAATCTTATAATATGTATTGGTACTAATGTAATATTAGAAACTAGTATGTCCTAATTTATAATAATAAATCCATTAGGTCGATGTGTTTTCGAATGTCATTAAATATTTTTATCAGACGTTTCTTCCTACGTTATAATATTATTTATACATTATTATTTTATTCACACCCGCAGTACACGCCTATATGAGTATAGTGCCTACAGATGAATAATGAATTATATGTTTTTGACTAAGTATGCATTTTATTTTCGACGTTAGTGTCTTTTAGTAATTACTAAATATTATTATGAATGAGCTTTTAATATTTTATTAAATTTAATATTACATTGTATGTTAAACTAAATTTTATGTTTAATAAAGTGCCACAATATGTCATAATAAAGTGTATCTCATGAATTGAGAAGCAAATATTGGATAAAAAAAATACAATCTATCATATATACTGTAGGTAGGTATACCTCCTGATAAATAAAGTAGTATTGGATGCGATGTATAAAATAACAAGAACTCAGATCTAGTGACTTAAACAATCTGGCAAAAAGCAAATTAATACACCTACACTTACATGCCTAAAAATACACATTTGTTGTTTTTACTTAAATAAACTCTATATTACAAAGACACAGAGATAGTGAGGCACAACTCACTAAAAAAAAAAAAATAAAAATAATTTAGTTACCTAGATTCTAGACATTTCATTGCAAATATACAAAAACTGTTACCTATATAGTTGATAAAAATATTATTGCATATTTGAATTTAAAATGATATTTGTTGATCTATACTCTTTTTTAAATTAAAACTGTATACTGTGTATGTGTATTTATAATTTTATATTTTTATAACTTATAATAAATAGCTTATTTAAATAACAATTTAATATTATTTATTTATAATTCATAGTTATTATTGTTTGGAATTCGACAGTTATTGTTGTTCTAATATCTACTGATTAGCTTTGCAGCAAAAAATTAATTAATGATAAACAACGTAGGTACCTACTTTATGAGTAATTGTATAGGGAAGTATCTACTTGACAGACATTTGGAGGAAAATAAGTCTCTTCAAGGTTCCCAATTTGCGAGGATCCAATAAATTGTAGGCGTGCAGGTTAAATTTTAAATAATATGAGTAAAATTATTTCAAAAGTGTTACTGCTGCAGGTCGCAATTCCATTTGATATATTTTATCCTCTGTATTGATATAAATTACACTTACGGCTCACTCACATAGTCACATTATATAGCAGAGCTACTTCCTCGGGTTTTAAATATTTTAATTTTTATAAATTAGAAATTTGATAATTATTTTAATAGTTTTTATCTATTTGTATAAATGTACGATTCATAAATACAAAATACTAAATACTGCATACAATATACTTTTAAACCTCACTGTAGTAGCGCAACTATAATTCTTTCAAGGGAGGGGGCATACTTGCTTAAACATAGAAAATTCAATTAAGGAAAAAATCTGGCATACGCGTACTAATAATAATACGATCCAAGAGGGAGGCCCGGAGACCCGAGACTCGGGGCCCCCTCCTTCACTGGTTGCGTCACTATTTCATACTATGGATAATCTGTTATTAATTTATTTTAAAAGTTAAGGTTATAATTATACTTAAGTACTAGTGTCGGCATGGATATATGAAAGTATTCAGCAAAAATTTTCTTCTGGAGCCTTAATTTTTCTTCGTATTTTTAATTTTACTTTCGTATTATACCTTGATATTTTAGAAGAATTAATTTTTTTTATCATGGATCACTAGAAAATATTTTTTGGGGAGGGTAAATCCAAATAAGCCATTAGCCATACAGAAATAAAAGCTCATGTCATCGGCTCCTTAACCCTGACTAGGAACTGTATTTACCTACAGTTGAAATTATAAAAATAAAACTATAGCCAATAAACATCACGCGTTTTTGCCAATATTATTTTGAATGTCCGCACGACATCACGAATTTTATGTTAAACACATTTTGGTAATTTTTAATTCCCATTTTATTATTTTGTAACATTGCCAATTGGCAAGCGAAAATAAAATAATAGGTTTACATTTTATTTTGTAATTTATGTATTTAATATAATTTAACTAAATATTGTATTATGTTTATAAAAAATAAAGTATCAATGTGTTATGATAATGGGATATAATATGATTGAACATATCCACATACATATATACATAACCTATAGTATACCTATACTAGCCCAGTTACAAAAAAAACTTGGTCGTATGTACATATATGGTGGATCCTAGTAGCTAATAAAGATTATATACTTATATAATTATATTGTAAATGTAATATTGTATGATTAACTTATACAACTCATATAATTATAAAAATATATTAAAACAATTTTCTTTTATCGTTATTGATTATAAGTATATAATATATTTATTTAGGTATAAAATTCTACATCTTGAGAAAAAAATGTATGTTGCCTTTATTAGATTTTTAAAATTAAAATATTTTATAATTTTATAATATTATTTATTATAGTGGTATATACTGGTATGTGGTATATATTGGTATAGAAGTACGAAATGCGAACGAGTAGTTTTTCAGATATTAAAATAATTATATAAAGGATAATAGTCTTTAAAAATGGTTTTACAAAAATATAAAATATATGTAATATTGGATCCAGAATTCTAGCTAGTATTTATACTTGGACTATTTTTATCATGGCTCCCATTCCCATATCTTTTAAACTCATATCTTCCAAACCAATTATTACGGACCTATTATCTTTAGTACATAAAATTCAAAAATTACTTGTTTGAATTTCGTTCAACATTTTCAAAAAAATTATCCTCTAAATAATTTTTAGTATAAAAAGGTTGTTTTTATTTGAAAAACAATAGTTTGTTTTTCTCCAGGACACTTCTTAAGTAGTACAAAAATATCTCAATAATTTGAAAACATGGTCATTAAGTATACTAAAAAATTCTAAAAATCAGAATTTGATTAAATGCATTGTTAATTGGAATAATAGAGGCGAGCATACTAGGCGAACCACCTGTATATTCTTTTGTCCAAACTTCAAATGTATAAATCAAACTTAAACACATTTTTAGATTCTGAGCGAAGCGATGAATGTATTGATTTTACAATGTTGTGTTTTTTTTTTGTATCTGTCATCTCGTTTTATGGTAATAAAAGTGCTCAGATTTTATTCATCAGTATTTTTTATGATAGAAAAGTGAATCTAGTTAGTACTTTGGGGGGTTAAAAGTAAAAAATTTCCCATAATTTTCAAACGCGTCGGGAAAAATAACAAAAAAATTAAGGGAAAAACGGAATTTATGACGCGAAGGCAATTTTTGTCAAAATTTATTTTTATTTTTGATGTAACAAAAGAAATAATGATCGTAAATACATAAAATTTTCATTGAGTATTTTTATAAGCATTTTCATACACCATAAAATGTTCAAAATATTTTGACTTTTTTTGGGCTATTTATAAGCATAATAATTTTTTTTTTTATATAATTGCCAATAAAAATTTATTCAGCCGGTCAAAAAACTTGAAAATGTAATACAATGTTATTCATAATTTGTTGTAAGTTAAAATTAAAAAAAAGTTGAACGTAAGTCTCTAATAGTTTTTATAAACATCTAAGTTGAAATTTTGAGAAAATATACATAAAAATCATAAAATTTTGCAGGTTTTTTTGATTAGGAAATTCATAAAAAATTTTCTATTCAAATCTAAGATTTAAAAATTCAACACAAGGATCTCTATACGTTTTTTTACCTTTCTAAAAAAAAAATTTACTGGAAAGTCAAAATAATTTTTTATGAGCGTTTAAAATTAGACATTGAATATTCTCCCGTTTTTTAGGGAACGATTTTCTTATTTTGATGTAATTCAAAAAGAAATAATTGAATATGTTTGAAATTTTCATAAAATATTTAGATTATCATTTCTATATACCAAAAAAATTAAAAAATATTTTGACAATTTTTGAACTAATTGTAGGCTTAAGAAATTTTAAGTTTTTTCCATTTTGTTTTTCTTTAACTATCAATAAATACAATTTTGTTGGGTAAAATTTCTTAAAAATTTAATACAAGATTCCTCATAAGTTGTTAAAATAGTAGGTCAAAATTAATAAAAATGCATAACCATGATTTTTTCCCCTAAGATAAAATTCCTGGCGCCAACACTGATCAAATTATAACTACATTAATGACTGGTAACACTTCAGACATGTAAAAAAGCTAATGTCTAATTATTAGAGCTAGGATTTTGATGACTTTTGAATTTTTTTCTTTAAGTGCTATACAGTTCTAACCAAAAACTAAATTTGTTTCATTATATAATATTTTAGAATGTGTAATTTTTATTTTGAATTTTTGGTGTTAAATGCATTTTATTGCATTTTTAAGGTATTTTTACAAATATTACTTTGATTTTGTGTATTTAAACTCATTTTCGTTTAATTAAGATTTTTTTTAATATGTGTTGTATAGGTAATCCGAATTAGTAATGTACTAATGCAATTACCAAGAATTTCATTGCCACCCGAACCCGTTATTACGCGAGGTTATACGTCTTCGTTATTATGTTCATTTTTTAATTCATTAAAATCCTAGCTCTACTAATTATCTATTCAAATAAATGCTACGTCTTTCCAAAAAATATTGCAGCCATTCATTATTTTGAAAATATTTTTTTCGCATAATTTTATGTAATTTAAACATATTTCAATAGAAATATATTTAATTAAATAATAAAAGTATTACAAACTATTTAAAGAAGAAGATAAAGAATGAAAAAAAATATTGCATAAGCCAATTTTTTTTAATTCTATTATAAGTATACAGTTTTTTTTAATATTATTTTCATTTTCCTTCTTTTTTTCGTGATTCGTATTTTCTATATAGCTTTACAATGGTTCTATCCAGTGTTTGAACTGGGAAAAAAATTGAAAGAAGATGTAATAGTGTAAAAAAAAATGTACGTGCCTGATTATTTAAATGTCTTATTAATTAGAATATATTTAGAAGAAGTACGCATAAATATTTTTTGAAAAGAAGGACTCCGTCTCCCCGCGTCACCCCTCAGTTCAAGCACTGGTTCTATCACAGAATAGATTAAATTTAATCTATTCTGTGGTTTTATCTCTTATATTAATTACGATCGCACCATTTTGTCACTGGACAAGTTTTATGGTGTTTATGATATACTTTTAAATTTTATTATGTGTATATAGTATATACTATATACTATAAATTATAGTATTTATACTGCACTCGTCTGTCAGCACTCCTTGGATAATGTATTTATGTTATGCAATGAGTAATGAATAATGATTATAATGACTCATAAACGACCAAAGGCGACTAAAATACCAACTTTTCGTTAAGTCTTCATCATAAATTACAACCAAAATAGATTTTCTTTTATTCGTTCATTGATGAATGATGATAATGTATTGTTTGCGACATTATGGGCAATATATAATCGTTTATGATAAACTGCATAGTTAACACTTGTCACTTATCACTAACACAAAGGTCACTACCTACTTTCTACATATATAGGTTGCAACTATATTATAATTTATAATTATTGTTTATCCGTATACGGGTGCACTAGCAGTACTTAGCAGCTCTGCTGCTGTAATTATATAACAATACTCGACATAATATACTAATTAAATAGCAATCGCAATACCGTAATTATATCAATTGAAACTAATAAAATTAACAATTGTTAAAAAATAATAACAATGTGTGATGAGTGTTTGACACTTAAATACTTTAACCACACAGTAGTAGTTTTGTTTTAGGCACACGCATAATTATATTAATCAGTAATTACTCACTGTGCACACAGAAATGTTATAATATACGATATAGGTACGTGTTAAATAAATAAACGCAAATATACAACACTAATGAAAACAAGATAAAATATTATTATTACTCTGAGATTACACCGCGGATGATGGACACTACTTTGACGATAATTATTGTTCCCGCGTATATTCGTCGGAAAAAGAAGTGGAAAAAAAATAAAAAACCATTAGTCACAAAATCCGTCGTCTGGTTTTATTTACCCCAGAACATGTTCGGGTGTATAGTCGATGTCTCACGCAGTGAGTCAGACAGTCGAAGAGTTTTATACATTTATAATAATATGATATTATATAAAAAATAAAAATACTTCGTTGGCGGCGCATCATCGTCATTACTCATTAAAATATAATAATGTTTTATTTTATAATATTATTATTATATTTATATAATACACTGCTTATGTACTTATATTATCATGCATAGCAATAGCGATACGCAGCCACAGAAATCCGATTTGTATAATATTTTGAGAGGACTTGGATCGCGAGTAAATGTTTATGAATTTATTATAGATTCCCTCCTATACTATGTGTCCGCGTAGAGCTAAATCGACGATCGTGATTCGCGTTATATATATATATGTATTAGTCAGTCTACACAGAATATTTTATAATTAAAAACGCGTAGGTGGCCGTAGGTCGACGTGCTGTGTACAGTATACACAACACTAAATTGTATATTATAGTAAACACGCCTTTCGCGTGGAATAAAATATATACATATTATACATTTGTGCACTATAAAAATATGTACAAGAAGAATAAAAATCGTTTTTAAATTCATAATTACGCGCGTTATGTATTCGTGTCCGTCCGGTTTATTCAAGGAAAATGTCTTTTACTTTTTATAGGGACCACGAATATAGAGATGATATTTTCCACACTCGTGGGGTAATAAAGTCTATACACTATAGTCGTACTAGACATTAGTCATGAATCATGACTTGGAAGTCAATGACTTAAAATACTATAAATTTGCTCCAATAACATCTGTTGATGTCGAGTGTTCATTTTCGAGGTACAAAAATTTATTAGCGAACAATCGGCGCTCATTTATATTTGAAAATATACAAAAAATATTAGTCATACAATGCAATTCATTTGGGTAAGATTTTAAAAATTATTAAATTATAAACACAATATTAATTTATAATTGAAATTTTTGTTTCTTTTTGTTTTGTTTAAAGGCAAGTCTAAAGAAGAAGAAATTAAAGTAATAAATAGTAATAAATAAATTTGTAATTTTTGGTTTTTAATGAAAAATAAAATATTTTTAAAAGCATATTTTAGCATTTTTGCTTATTTTTATAGCATATTTGATAATTATTAAGGGCATAAATGCATGCACATTTTAAAGTTTTTTAGAGCCTGAAATCCTTAGCCCTAGTTATAATGATTTGCCTATATATGCGTAAAGGACTCATCAGAAGCGTATTGTAGAGTATTTTCTGACAAGAAGTTACTTTTTACTTTATGAATATTTCCGTTTTCGAGTTGGGTATATTGTAGTAGGTTTATGTTCAGAATACTGCGTTGGTACTATCAAACAAATTATAATTATTAAACCTTGTGCTAGGATGATTTATTTAAATATTTGAATTTGAATTCGGTGGGTGTGTACGTTTTTCATTTACCAAATTATTCTATTATCTATAAAAAAGTGATTGGTGAATAAAGTTTATTCGTATATCGAAATAAAAATAATCGGGTTAGGAGAAAGTAGTATCTATATAAATCTGAAAATCTGAAGACGTTATATATAATTTATTTATAATATTATCCGTAATATGTATATATATAATATTGTACATCGGTTATATGCTTTTATAAGTAATAAAGTATATGAATACGCAAAATTATAAAAATTCCGAACTTTCTCTGAAAACCTACAATATGCTAATAAAATAATAATATTATATTACCATATTGAATAATGTTTGGTAAGTGACAATGACGCACACTAACCTGCGAGATGGCCTTGGTCTATTTATTCAAAACGGTGAGATGTATGTGTTATTATTATTATTATAATATAATAATGTGCAAATGTGTAATACTATACAACAATATACCAACGGGCAGTGGTGTATTTACGAAAAGAATGAGGAAATATATCTCTCATCTAGGTTTTTTTTTTTGTTCCGGGGTATTTTTCCCTATACTTGCATTATCGTGCCAAAGGGATCTTCACATTGTATTGTGTCGTATCTTTTTGTGTACGTTGATAACAAAATGCTGGTATCACCAACACGTATTATTGTATTAATGTTTTATCCAAAAGACGAATATTATAGTCCTTATATGAAAAAATAAAACCATAATATTTTGTAGGTTTTTCCCAGGACTTAAACTGGGAGGTAAATGCGACCCAGTATTCCACGATTATAAACCATATTATATAGTACTTATATTGTACCTAGATACTTTTTTACAAGTATTTTGCTCATCCCTACTACTAATGTTTGTACTGATTTCTCATTACCCCATATAAAAATAAAATTACGACCAAACACTTGTAACCAGCCCATATTTTGAGTGGCCCACCAAGATTTTTTTGGTAGTTCGCCTGCCCAATCCGGGCTACCCTACTCCCTGGTTTCTTTCCCGGTGTGGGTATCACTCTAAAAATGATAAATTTCTATGGTTTGACGAAGTCGTTAAAAAAAGGCCAAGCTCATTTTGGTTCCCGTTGTACAAATACGTTGATTCCCAAACGGCTCCCGTTGTTGACCACACAATTCGTACAGACTTAGGACTGTCTCAATAGTGGTGCGATCAAAAATGTGTTGGTATTATTTAAATATTGTACATGCAAGGCAAATTATAAAGAATTGTTACGTTATTTACGTATTCGTGAAACTTTTTTAGACGGGAGCGCCGTTTGGGAACCAACAAACAATAGACGCGTGGGGGGCGCCTTTTGGGTCGCACCGATAAAAAAACACGAGTTATATATTTTTGGAACTAATACATTTATTAATGGGCACATTTATTGAATTATTTTCTGAATTTGTGGAAATAATATTTATAAATAATTCAAATTTCGCGTTCGCGGCTTTGTTTTTCCTCCCTGCAAAAATATTCTAAACACGCCGCACCGATTAATGCCATATCGTCGATAATAATAATATCATCGAAACCAAATATCACCACAACTGCCTATTATTAATATTATGAATGAATCAATTAACGTATTATTTTCGTCAGTTTTTTTAATTTCATACAGTGGGCGCCAGGCAAACGGGTGGAAAAAACAAAAAAATAAAATTTATGAACTCCCGTCTGGACGACATTTCGGCCGACGCGACGGGTCGTCGGGGAAGGGACGGACGGGACAGGTCTGCGGCAACTACCAAACGGCGTCTCCGTGCCGAGGTGGGAGCACGTTCCGATGAGGTGTGGCGACGAGTGGCGGCGGCGGCGGCGGCGGCGGCGGTACAGTGCTGCTGCTGCCTGCTGGCGCTGCTGAGCCGTTTGCCGCCGAGCCTCACACAGCCGCAGTAGAATTGTGTTTATTTTAAGAAGTCGACGTCGTTTCCTATAAATGGTTATTTCGCTGGTCCGTTGACAGTGTTGTGCCCGTGTTGCTGTGTGCGCCCGCTTTTTTGCACCTTTGTGCGCCGCACCGCCCGTCCCTACAGCCCTCACCGACAGCCCCCCGTCGACGTACGGAATTCCGTCCGGCTTTTGAATTTTTTTTTTTTTTTTTTCCGAATTTTCCGCCGCCAAAATGCCGGTGTTCCACACGAAAACCATCGAGAGCATATTGGAGCCCGTCGCCCAACAGGTAATAATTATAATAATAATTTAACGTCGTTCCGATATTACTATGCCATATATCGCGCGATACGAATCATTATATCGACGCCTTGCCTAATATGTCATTATAATATCACGTCAGACGTGTGTGTAGGCAGACTATATACGTGTGATATAGGCTTGCAGAGATTGGACTTTCAGGACGACCATCTGCTGCCGCCGCCGCCGCCGCCGCCGCCGCCGTCATTCTTGTCCAATGCCAACAACACTCCTCACATAATCGTTGTCGTATTATATTTATTGTCGTGTATGCGGAATATAATCGAGTGTTATTGTGGTGTGTGTGTGTGTGTGCGTGTGCGAGAGTGTTACACTTGTCACTTTCCTCGTCTGCGAACTTGACCCAATTACAATACATTGTAATAATGAAAAATTATGTCCATGTTTATATATATATATATAGACAATATGTCCCTATTTCATTATTATTTTTTCTTTTGATCAGATCTCAAGGATTCCTCGTGTATAATGTGATGGACTACTGCCAGTGTGCCTTCAATTAATGTTTCCATCATGTTTATATCGTGTTTGTTTGAAATGTTTTACGCGATGATTGATTTACGAGCACGATGACCGTCTTGCATGCTCAGCGGCCGTCGCTGTTACAATTCATTGTTGTACGTCTTTTGATTGAGAAGTACTGGTCGTTGGCTTTCCGAGTTTCCTAGTCCACCTGAAATAATCTTCTAGTCATCCTTGATAAGACAGATTTTTTTTTTTATTGTTCAGTACATTTTTATAAAAAGACAAAGTAAACAATTTTATGCGGTAGGTCAGCTGGTCAGACGGTTGATTAATATTCAATGAAAATTTGGTGCAGTTTAATGAGTTTTATTATAAAAGTTTAGTAGGTTATTAGGTAGTTATTAAACATATAATTTGTAGTGAGTATTTGATTGTACAATTAAAACTATATAGTTGAGGAATTTGTTTTATCTTTGTAATGTTGATAAAAATTACAGAAAGTGCAATATAGTACATTTAATGTTAATATCATTTTTTTAAAAATTAACTAGGTAGTTTTGATAAGAGAATGAGTCATGTAGCATTATAGTCACGTAGATAAATTGTGGGTACCTACAATTCAAATACAAAATACATTCATTTTATGATAATAAAAAATACTCTAAGTAGAAAGCATTTTTTTTTTAAAAATTTGTAATCATATTTGTAAGTTTACTTTTAGTGATTCAAATGTATTACCACCTAGTATTAACGACAGAGTGTAATTTAGTTTTTTTTAAATTTTTACATTTATAATTTGAAAACAAACTTTAATGGGTATTAATAACTTCATAAGTTACCTTTAAAATTAATTATGATTAATTATTAATTTCGTTTAATATTAGATATTCTTTTTATTTAAATAATAAATTAACAAATTATTATATAATTTAGTGATGATTATCTTATCAAAGTTTTACTAAAGTAGTAATGCACAGTCATAAAATTTTGTTAGTGTCTATTATGAAGAATAATTTAATAATCTTTTTATCTATATTTAACATTGATGATATATATCGATAAATAATAATCTAATGAAATAGATAAATATAAAATATTATATATTTAATAATACAATTCATAATATAGATTATTTTAACATATGATATTTATATTATTACTATATAGTAGATTGATGATTCATAATAATTTGTAATAATCCATATAGTAGTTTGTATCAATAATATTTATATTTTTGAAATTGATGCACCACCTACCATCTTTTATAATAAAAGAACATTTTTTTAAAACTTTAAGGGGGACATTAGCTGCACAAAAAACCTTAAGAACTAAATATTTTGAAAATTTAAACTCAAAGTCAGCGATTATTGATATATTTTGGACCCCAATATGTTTATAAATCTATAAACAGTTGCATAGAATTAGTAGGTATCTATATATTATTTGTTTGAAATTTTTTTTTAGTGTTTAATTTTTTTAAAGGTAGTTATTATATACATTTTCAAAATTCAAATACCTATTTACTTAATTACTTAATAATTTATCTCCTTAACCTACCATCTATGTTTATTGTATTTAACATAAAAATAATGATTTTTATCAATAAAATCAAAATTAAATACATACCTACATTGGATGTTATTGCATGCCAACTATTACTCTGATAAATAATCATAACTAAATTATTATCTGTCATTTTTTTATAATTTTAGTGAGTTGGAAATTATGTTTGGTTTAAAATATCCATGTATACGTGAGTCCTATAGAAACATTTTTATACTTTTACATTTAAATAGTCTAATTACATTTATTTATTACAAGATATTTTTAGAAAATGTGATTCTTCTGGTAATATGTTTTTCAAAACACATGATGTATTTGAAATTCATGTTTCTTGTATATATTTATATTTCCTTAACTAAAAGGACCCAAGAGAGGCATATAGAAATAATTTAGTTTACCCTTTAACAACTCTATTTTTACAACTGATGTGGTCTTACAGTTGGGACAAAACATTACTATTTTTAGAGTAGAACATGATACATATGGATTCCAAATGACTCTTTAACACTTAATAATTTTAAATGATTAGTTATACCTACTACTTACTAGTATTACAGTAAATTAATAGCTGATTACTAAAAAGGTTCATTGTATCATTTTAATATAAAAAGTATGCTGTAAACTGTAATATAAGAATGATTTTATTAAAATTTTTTACGCTTTACATTTAAAACATTTTTAAAATATTATTGATATCGATTTGTTACATTTATAGGTATCCAGGTTGGTAATTTTACACGAAGATGCTGAAGATGGAAGTGCAATGCCAGATTTGGAAAAGCCGGTTCAAGCTGTTAGTCGTGCTGTTATGAACCTTATCAAAGTGGGCAAAGAAACTATAAACAGTAGTGATGATCCAATACTCAAACAAGATCTTCCTTCAGCCCTTTATCGAGTTGAAGGAGCATCCCGTTTACTTGAAGAAGCTTCAGCTATGTTAAAACAAGACCCATATAGTGGACCAGCCCGAAGAAAATTGATAGAAGGATCTAGAGGAATTTTGCAAGGAACATCATCCTTGTTGTTGTGTTTTGATGAATCTGAAGTCAGAAAAATCATTAGAGAGTGTAAAAAAGTTTTGGATTATTTAGCTGTAGCCGAAGTCATTGAAAGTATGGAAGACTTAGTGCAGTTTCTTAAAGATTTGAGCCCATGTCTAAGTAAAGTAGGTGGATTTATTATTTTTTTTTTTAAAAATTGTTTTAGACTAATTAAAATCTCTTTTTTTATTTCTAGGTTTCCCGAGAAGTAGGAGCCCGTGAAAAAGAGCTTACTCATCAAGTTCATCGAGATATACTTATTCGATGTCTTGATCAAGTGAAGACATTAGCTCCAATACTTATATGTAGCATGAAGATTTATATTCATATTCTTTCAGAAGGTAAATAAGAAATTATATTTTATTATTACTTTCATTATATTAATTTAATATTAATTTCAGGAGGTAAGGGTGCCGCTGAAGCAGCTGAGAATAGAGATTATCTCACTAGCCGAATGACAGGAGAGTTATTAGAAATAATAAGAGTATTACAGTTGACAACTTATGATGAAGATGAATGGGAAGCTGATAACATAACTGTAATGCGTAAAGCTCTTAATATAATTGAAGGTAAAGTCCATACTGCCCATGATTGGTTACAAGTAAGTTTTAAATTATATAATATTGTAGCTAACATTTTAAATGTAATTGTTTTCTAGGAACCATTGTCAATGCCCGGTGGTCTAGGTGAAAAGTCTATTCGTCATTTACTTGAACAATCTCATTTAATATCAGAACGCTGTTCACCAAAAGTTCGAGAGCCAATACAGAAATTGTGTTCTGAAATCAACACTATGACTGATGCTCTTTGCGAACTAAGACATGATGGAAAAGGCGCTACTGCTCAAGCAGAAAGCTTATCGCGTAGCATTGATGAGAGAATTGGAGAATTAGTGAAACTAGTAACAAGAGCGGTTAATGACACAGAGAAAAGCGGAGTTGCTGCTAAAGGACAGCAAGTGGCTCATACGCTTGGTGGACAATTGGATCAAGCTAGACAATGGTTGTTACATCCAGAAAGAAATGATAATGGCTTAGGACAAAGAGCAATTTTGTTGATAACTGATGAAGCACATAGGGTAAAGTTGAGAAAAATTAATCATATATTTTGCATAATATGTCATGTTGTCATCTTATTAGTATTCATTATTCAATAATAATGAAATATGTTAGGTGGCCGATGGACTTCCTGGTGTTCAAAGAGCAGAAATATTAAATCTCTGTGATGAGGTTGATACCTTATCTCGACAATTAAGTGATTTATGTCGCCGCGGTGAAGGTAATTCCCCTCAAGCACAACAAATAGCCAGGTAATCATTAATAAATTGTTTATTTTACTCTTTACCTTTTTTATTATATCATATTAAGTATATAATTGTAATGGTATGATTTCTAGAAAATTATCTCACAAGTTAGATGAGTTGAAAAAGATGATACAAGATGCAGTGGTCAGTCGTGTTGTAGAAGATTTTGTTGATATAAATACACCATTAAAACAATTTACAGATGCTGTGCATGTACCAAAAGGTTAGTATATACAATTATATTTGTGTTATGTAATTTACAAAAAATTTTATTTTTATTTAAAAGGAACTCCTGGTAGAGAGGCAAACTTTGCTGATCGAGCAACTAGATTATCTGACTGGTCAAAACGTGCAGGTCGAACTGGACGACTTGTTGCTGCAACTGGTAGTGGTGGAAAAAAATTGTCTGAAGCTCTAAATCAAGCAGCCACACAGCTTGAATCTCTTGGACCTCAGTTAATAAATGGTGGACAAATCCGATCACAGTACTCTGATAACAAAGTAGCTGGAGAGCATTTTGACAATTTATGTTCTCAATATGCTAATACAGCAACACACATAAGAAATCTTTGTGATGAGGCTACAGATTCAGCAACTTTCATTCGACTATCTGGTTAGTATACAAGTGTATAATTTGTATGAAATTTTTGTTTTATCTCTTCTTCGAACTAACATTTAATTATTTTATTTTTATTTATAGAGGACCAAATGCGTAAACATGCCAAACTGTGTGAGGACGCTATTGCCAGGCACGATCCTAATAAAATGGTAGAACATACAACAGCTATTGCTCGTTTAGGAAACAGAGTATATCAAGTAGCTAAGCAAGAGGCTGACAATTCTGAAGATCCTGTGTTCCACGCAACACTAAATAGAGCGGCAGATATATTACAAGCTGCTGTGGCAAGAATGGTTCAAGATGCTAAGCCAGTAGCATTAAATACCAATAATGATCAAGCTGTTAAACGTTGGAGAGAATCTAATAATGTATTGTTGGATGCAGTCCGCGGTGTGCGTGGAGCAATCACGGTTGTACCAGACTTGTATGAATTGTCTATTGAGCCTGAAATAGCTCCACCTCGTCCACCATTGCCTGGCGAACAGGCACCTCCACCAAGACCACCATTACCGGCTGAAACTGATGATGAAGATGAAATGTTCAAGCATGCTCCATTACCTAATCAACCTATTATGGCTGCAGCTCATGGTCTTCATCAAGAAGTGAGACAATGGTCTAGTAAAGATAATAAGATCATTGCTGCTGCAAAGAAAATGGCACTTTTGATGGGCAGATTATCCCAATTGGTTCGTGGACAAACAGGTACCAAACGTGATCTTATTGCTTGTGCTAAAGCAATTGCCGAAGCTTCTGAGGAAGTGACACGTTTAGCCAAGGAATTGGCTAGAGAGTGTACAGATAAGAGAATGAGAACTGTAAGTTTTTTTAAAAAATAATAACAACTTTCTTATTACCTTATAAGTTATAATTATAATTAATTTAATTTTTAGAACTTGCTACAAGTGTGTGAACGTATACCGACCATTGGTACTCAATTAAAGATCTTATCCACAGTCAAAGCAACTATGTTGGGAGCCCATGGCTCAGAAGAAGATCAAGAAGCTACAGACATGTTGGTTGGTAATGCACAGAACTTAATGCAGTCTGTTAAAGAAACCGTACGAGCAGCTGAAGCAGCTTCAATTAAAATAAGAACTGACACTGGTATACGATTATGTTGGGTCAGACGTCAACCATGGTATCACTATTAATAACTTCCATGCGCCTCCAATACCATGGCCATTAACAGGTGTTCAATATTATTTAAGTATTTATAAGCTATAACAAAGTAATTGGTATAAATCACTTTGGGCACCATGTATGATAAGTTGTAGTCTCTGGTTCATTAGCAGTACTGTAATTCATTTAAACGAAAAAAAAATGTATTTGAATTAGTGGTTTAGAAGTAAATAAATAATACAAATTTGAAAAGTATTTATTATCTATGTTTTGGCAACTAAATCATTCCAACGGGTCGACATGTGCCTTATATTTATATTGATTAGTGGTGCTTAGAGTTGTATTTAATATTAAACATATTTATTTGGTTTAAGAGTATTAAATCAAAGTTACATAATAATCGAGCTTTAAATTTTATATTGAGTTACCTATATTTATATAGATGCTTCAATTATGAAATGAGACAATTTCACAACGAATTAATAAATGATAATTTCTTATCAATTAAATAATTTGCCGTTATTTTAAATGCCTTTAGATAATTTTATATAGGGTAATTTAAAGAGGCTTTTATATTTTTGTTAATTTGCATTGATAATGTGCATAAATAGAAATCAAAGATTGTTAGAAAAATGTATTAAATAGTATATACAAACATATTTTAGAATATTTATGTTGTTATTTGTTTTTATTATGAATTGATGTTTTTAACTGCAAATGTTCTTTTAGATGTTCTGTTATAAAGGTATTTAGTGCTTCCATTTTATTATAATTGGTTTTTACTTTAAAATATTTGTAATGAAACAATTTTATGAAGTTGTCATTTTAGTTTACAAAAACTACCGAGCCACTTACATGTTAAGATTTGTATCTATAATAATTGTTAATAATGTCGTACTCTGTTATAATTATATTATTTTTATACTCATAATAATGTATTAAATGTTTAAATGTGTATGATACTTTTTTTACATTATTTTAAATGTATAAATACACATATTATATTGATGATAGTATGAAATAATAACCTTTGTCAATCATAATATAAGACTTAAGAACATTTGTTAAAAAAATCAAAAAATATTGATGCTGTACAAAACCTGTGTGGCTCGGAATGTAATTTTTTTAGTGCCATTTCATAGCCGTCACAATCATGTTTTCCATGCATTATTTTTTCTATTTTTCAACATTTTATGTTAATTGACTGTTATACTGCTTGTAATAATATATTTATTTTTTAAAAAATCAGTAATCACTATTTAAAAATAGTGAATGTTAATCAGTAAATATTTTATTATATTGTATACAATTGTACCAATACGAGTTGTGTTTTGGATACAATGTATTGCTTAATATTTATGACTACAGAATCGCTATCATATAAAATATATAAAATATCTGATGTTATCTATTTTTTTCTTGTATACTCTTATCACTTATTAGTTTTTTGTTTATCATTAACTGTAATTTAATATTGTATTTATTTGTATTTAACTTCGTTTCTTGAGTTATATTATTTTATTTTTTATTTATTTTATATTCAACATTGTCTTTCATTAAAAAATGACTAACATCAAAAAAAATATTTTGCCGTGACCCGGTTCTTTAACCAGGTGAGCGCTCTATACTTAAAAGGAATCAATTTAACTTGCTGTTAATAAACAATGTTGTGTTCAGTTCCTAACTTTCTAGTTTTTCAACGAATTAACTAAAATTATTGTACTAGCATATTATTTACCCAATTTTTTGGTATTTTATTTTATTCATAAGCGACTCATACACAAAATATTGTATTAATATAGTTGGTGCTAATAAATTATTTCCATTATTCATTTGTATTTATAATAGGTACTTGTAAACTATATTTACCTGGTTAACCTGTATTTGCTAATTGCTTTATAGGTATTTTTAATCTTTAAGTCATTAAACAAAAAATTATATTTACAAAATATAATTTTTGAAATCAAAAGGAGTGTAATTTAAATTTTAGTATTTTTTAGAATGGACAATCTAATTGACAAAAGATGATTGCAAGTAAAGCAATATTCAGTAATTAGTATTTATTTATAAACCTACTTAAGTAGCAGTGTAAAATTATTAGTATTGAATAATGAGGTGTACCACATTAGGTTTTTTGAGATCTACTAAAATGACTATTTCGTGTCTCGGCTTTTGATCGGTATTATACGAATCTAAAAATCATTTTGAAAAATGTGAAAATGTTAATTGATATCGATTAGAAAATCAATCTGCAGTTTTCATAAGCAGAAAAAAATTTAAAATCATAACTTGGGGGAGGGGCATAGAAAAAATTTGCCAGAAAAAAAATTGAAATCGTGCGTCTATGAGCCTAATCCAGCATGATTAGAATAAAACGACAAAAAAAACTAGCGGTGAGTCGTAAAATCTAGATAAAATTTAGGAACTTTATCTTTAACTCATTTGGCTAAATACAAGGAAATGCTTGTCTAATTTTGAATTTATAGTTAACTAAGATGTAATATCATCCAGATACCATCTAGATTAATAAATAAAATTTTTCTCTAAATATCTCTCACTTTGATTGATTTATTATTGCTTTTTATTATGTACGATACACCTAAGCACAGAACAAGCAGGGACATACTCAGAAATTTTCATTATGTCAATTAGGTACATGCCTAAATTATTGTTTGATTAATTGTTATTATTACCATGTATATAATGTTTTTGCACTTCAAAGGCGATTTCATAAATGGTAATTCAGTATCCGATATAGCGGATCGAGTCGATAAAACTACCACGTCTGAATAAGTATGTTTGAAACACAGTTTAATAAGTGATATCTGGTAAGTCATGATTGCTACCAAAATACAAATTTCATATTTTATATAAAATTGAAAAAAAATAAATAGTTTTCATAATTTGTCTAGTAAACACATTGTAAATTTTCAGTTAGTTTACCTATATTAAGGGGAAGGGAGTCAACACATTGAATTAACGAGAACAGTGGCCTTATTGGACTCGCGACACATTTTAGTTATTATAAATATTTTGCAACTATGTTTCACAAAAAAAAAAAAAAAAGTAGAAGCTAATTAATAAATAATGGTTTGTATGAATAAAAAAAAAAATCTTAATAATTAATTTTGTGTTATCATTATGTTCATTATATTGGCTTCGTACAATTTAATAAAATTCATTTTTTCTAAATATATAATATATTTTTTTAGTTATTAAAAGTAAACCTCGACCTAAAATTGGCTACCCACCAGGCACCGAATATAGTTATATTCACATAGAACACATACGTACCTAAGTTATACGAGTGGGAACGTACACCAAGTCTGAAATGTAAAAAATTCAAAATCTTAGTTTTAATTTCAATAATTATACTTAATAATAATTCATCAGAATTGAATTTTATTATAAACAGGTGCATTAATGTTTTAAATGTAGTTGTTCGCTATGTATTTGATAACAGTGACTTTTATTATTGGATTATTTTCATATCTATCCCAATTTATATCAACCAATTAAATAGGTAGGTAGGTACTCGTTTTTTTTGTTGTTTCAAAATTTGGTTTCGTAGCGTTTTTGGTTAACAGGCGCTTCTTAATTTACAATAAACCTCAGTTTGCATTTCTTCAATTAGAAAATTTAACCATTGTAAAATAGACGGTGAATGTTGATAATAACTTTTTTTTTAAATGTACATGAAAATGACTCGCAGGCATTAGGTCAGTTAATATTATATTTTCTTTTTCAACATTTACTACTAAAAATATTTCATTTTGTTTAGGTTTACCATCAATTAAATTAAGCACGTTTTGGGCTCGCCTACCTATATCAGTTGGATTTCGAGGCATAATTTTGCGTCGTTTTTCGTAGATATTTTTATTCTTTTTGGTTTTATTTACAACGAATATGGTAATTATTATTTTGTGCAATTTCGGTTAGAATAATTTTTTTTTAGTCATGTACCTAGGTACATTTTCAATAGCTTTTCTTTTGCATGATGTTTATTACCAGTTGCAGCTTTTCAATACTTGACTGAAATATTCATTATGACCGTTGTGTATCGTATTTGTGTTGTTAATAATTGTATTATTTTAATTTGTATAAACTTTTGCTATTTTTGTACTTACAGTTTGTAGTTGTACGTCGCCAATATACTTTATTTCACGATCCAATCGGAAATTTAAAATTAACTGTTTTTTACCACAGTTACTTTCAATAGGTAATTATATTTTTCATTGTGATACTTAAAATTCACTTGCGTCTCGCGGGACACGCCGGGACTGTATATTAATTAGTAGGTGTGGTTAAACATTTTCATTTACATTTTTATTCTAAAATTTATTTATTATTTATACATCATACACATCCGTAAATGGTGATATATGTTTTAATTTATAAGATAACCCGAACTGCAACCAAATTAAAACGTTATACTTCACGTTAAAAAAATCAAATTTACAACTGTTTGAAATTTGGAATCTATTCGAAAAATTTCATAATTGGAAGCAATTAGAATGTACATTTTTTGGAATGATTGGAACCAATTCTTACGTACGGACCGTATAACTGAATTTACAACCGACCATAAATGGACACACTCGACTACCGCGTTAACCCATGTACCTAGAACCTATGGGCAGTCATAATTTCCGCTAAAAATTTGATTTTCGTTTTTGCCAAAACAAAAAAAAAGGTTCGGTTTTCGTTACCGCCAAATATTTTTCCACCTGCTTGTCTAAATTATAGTTTGAGTTTCATTTTGACTTTAGTTACCCAGAGGCCACCACAAGGAGGCGGTTCGCATATTATTGACCTCAAAAATTGTTTGACTTAATTTTCAGATTAAAATTTAAAAATTTGAATTTAAATACGAATTAAATTAAATTTAAATGTATGTTTATATATATCTATATGTTAAATATTTTTAACAGCTCTATAAATCATAATATATTTATTATTTTGAATAATTTTTGCATAACTTTTTTAAAAAAGTCATTCTTGAAATAGTTTTGTTTTTATATTCTTCTATTGCGTTTGACGTAGGTATTAATGAATCTTTTTTTTTTATATTAAATCTAATATGTTTTTGAAAATATAAGTTGCAACTACTGTTGATTTAAATGTATACATTGGTTTGAAGGTTTGAAATTAAAATTTTTCCGTCATACGCCGATCATAGCACTATTATAGATGGACTAGGGGTTTTCAAACTCCATCTCAATAATAGAGGTTGAAACAGATTTGGCGGAAACGACTGACGTACCTGCTGGCTGCACATACACTTGCGTCTTACAATAATGTATGTTATGTGTACCTAAATACGAGCATTGTATTATACACGTGGCCTGCGATACGGCTATAAGATATAAGCTCCAAAGGTGCAAAAATGGCATACAATTTGCGCCAAAATTAATATTTTCTACATTTTATATAAGTAGCTATTTAAAAATATTTAAAATTGTCAATAATCGTTTTAATAAATATACACGAAAATAAATATAATTTTAATAAATTGGTTGAATTTTTAATTCAACTTTTTTCACATATTCCATATGACTTATTTCACCATCCTGGTATTTCTTTCACATTGAACAATTATTTTTTTGTGAGATATCCTTAATTTTTTTGTTAGGAGGAGAGTTCATAAATAAAACGTATGATTCGCTTTGTAATAACACATCAATATTACTATATGAATTTAATATCTATTAACCGTGGCACACAGGCGCCTAGGATTTTGGCGCTTTCGTACGATACGATTTTTTTCCTCATCACATTTTGGCGCTTATGTCTTTCACTGCCGCTATACCTACAACAGTTAAGTGCCTCCTCTATATACACCGTCATATAATACGCTGCACGCTCGTCTGTCCAGCGAGTAGTTTCGACGATACAATATATAATAATGTAACAATTGCAGTCCTTGGTTGGCGGAAGTAAATAGTCATGACGAGAACGAGAGTCGACAGTGTTGAGAGATTTGGGTGGAGGTACGAAATAATGTATCCCATCACCATATAGACTGTCCATGCACCTACGGAGGTACGTGTCGTAATATAATTGGCTGGCTGTCGACGGATATCAATCTACTATTAATAATTGTCGAACGCGAGGCGTTTAATATATTATTGTGTGCGTTGTGTAGTATTATTGTTATTATGGTACACTACTAAATTATTATTTACACTGTACAGTGCAAGAATAGGAATTGTTTATTTGAATTTCACTCTCCGATTAGAAATCTGATTGGCGATAATTGTTGCCCGTCGGAATATAACGCGTAAACGGTAATTTTATTACCAATTTACCATTTACCTAGAGGCTAGAATACGTTTTTACAATTGCGCATTCGTTTTTCAATAATAATATAAATAACATACGCCATAATATTCATAATCAGTAGCGTATTTAGGTTTTTTCCTGGGAGGGGGGGAGGGATATATGAATTTATCCGGTGGTTCCCAACTCTACTAACCCCCTGGTCCCTATGATGCCTCAAATTATAATAACTTATTAACATAATGTGATCAATACAAAATACATTACCAAAATTATAATATTATATAAATGTCACTGAAATGTTTTGGATTATGTTAGGCAATGTTTGTTTTCTCTTTCTGGTCCGTGCAAAACACGGACAAAATGCATTCACGCAAAATCTTTTTTTTTATCATGTTTTTGAGTGATCTAGAGTATAATTACCTATTAAAAAAATGATAGAGTATAATATTTTTGAGTGTATGACATATCGATTTGTTTAAATGTTGTCTCAAAACAATTTTAAAGTTATTTTTATTTTTCAGTCAAATAATAGTAAAATATAAATCCGATATGTCATACCCTCAATAATATTATCCTATATCATTTCTGTAATCAGCGATTTTACTCTAATATTACCCAACAATCACGAATATAACGTTTTTACATTAAAGCGTTTTACCTATGTTGATGATGTTACGTGGGTTTGAAAGTAAAAACAAATGCTGCGCTGTCAGCCTATTAAAACAAAAATTGCATTTCTATTACAAATGAAATATGTGACATTTAAATTACACAAAGCATACCAAATTATAGAATAAAGTTAATTTTTTAATATATCGAAATGCGTACATTTAAATTATATTTACCTCAACATTTCAACACGCGTTTTTTTTTCTGGATTCATATTTATGTTTTGTTATAAGTTATAACAAAACATAAATATGAATATTGTTATAACTTATAACAGCTTAAAAATATTAACATTTGACACTTTTAACAGTGAAAATGAATTATCGTACATTTTACAATTTACAGTGGGAATAATTGTTACCTAAATATTGTTACCTACTTTACGTACACACAGATGTGCTGTGTAAACGTAATACGCGTATAAATAAATAAATATAAAGTCGAACATTACCCGTATTATAATACCAACTATATACTAAACGATTATTGTAATATAATAAATATATTATTATACCTACTATGTACCACAAAAATGTATAGTCTCACGTTAAAAATGAAAATATTCTATTATTTCGAGTAAAACGTATATATTATTCACACGTCGTGCAGAATGCAAATGTACGCGAACCTATATTACCTATATCATGTTTAATGTCTAAACGCATTCAAACGAGAATGGTTATTTAAAAACGGACGCCAATACATTATAATAATATGTATAATATGCATATTATGTAAAATAAATAAGATAAAGTATCATATATGTTCAATAATGTCATGTCCTAAGTTTTTCGCACTGTTCCGTTTCACAATAAATACGTATAATAAATTTAAAAGTTGTATAGAACCATCATGATATATAGAAGAAAGTGAAAAATTAGATGTTTATCCGTTGTTTGGTGGTAGGTATATATAGTTACATTAATATCATATATTATGTAACAATTCGTATAATAAGCACATAAATCCAAATATATCCGCAGAACATTTATATGCGTATAGGATGATTGTTTTAACAGTGTGCTCTACATTATTTCGGTCAAAACGATTTTATTTACACAGTTTGAAGTACTAATGTATAATAAAGTATTGTCGTTTGTATAATATCATAATAACAATTTATACCGACTACTTCACTTAATGAAAAAAAATTAATTAATTACGTTTTTGTAACTTTTTTTTTTTAATGAAAATATTTCATACTATAAATTTTTATTTATAAATTTCGAATATTAAACAAATAGTGTTTTTTTTCTTATTCATGAGAATTGTCAGTTTGGATAAGTGAAGTATAGTGCACCACCACCACCACTACCACAGATTTCGAGTGGTAGGTGAGTATTTCCATTTAACCTCTTTCATCTAAACTTTAAATGATGTCATGCATGCGTATACAATATACGCTTATACAAGAAATATTATGTTTGATATTATTTCGTTTTATGCGTTGACAAAATATTCATAGATATATTTTAATTCGGATGATAGAATTAAAAATTCAAGTTGTAATTAAAAATATCTTTAAAAAAAAAAAACTTTTTTACTTAATACGATTTCCGTTCACGATTATGGTATACGGTATACCGGGAAACAAAAAGGTAATAAGCTGCATAATATACGTACTTCAATCGGGTATTTATCGTTTACCCGTTTTTATTATTATTTTTATTTACGTTTTACAATATAATATTATGTACTACAGCTTTTCCTGCAGCGCAGTATCGCGAGTCACTCTTGTGCACTATAATTATTGATAATATTGCGAACAACCCGTCAAAACACTGCGAGCATCGATAATCCACATATGTAAACCATTTTTACCCGATTATTTTTCTTTTCGTTTTGTACAGCGTTCAGAAGGGTGCATTATTTTAACAGTTAACACTCGTATTTATTGTCTAGAAAATAATACGGAGTTTATCAAAGACGTAGTTTTTCGTATATAATGTCTCTAAATTATGTTAGGTAGTGGCGGCATGAAATTTTTTTTCCTCGAATCACACTTAATATTTTTACACCGAGTTACACCACCCACCCTAAACAATTTTTCATTGCCTTCCGAGGAATCAATTCTTAAGTTGTAAGTGGTTATATAATGAGTTATTAATTGGTACATTGGTATATACAGTAAATCATGGGAGCAAAAATGCAAGCAATAAGTAATAATTATTTCCGTAGTAACCTACTATTATAACATTATCGATGAAAGAATTAATAATTTCAATATTTCTATTCAATTCATTACTACACTTTAGCTTACGGTATAATTGTCTGTTACTGTATAACTTATGTAGAGTATACGTGCACGGCTAAACATTATAATTATAATTTAATTATCAGCCTTTAAAAATTGTTTAAATTACATTTTCCAACCATAGGGCACCCACCAATATTTTTGTGAACCATGTGATTCAAATATACCTCTTTCGAGCCGCCATTGATGTTAAGTGTGACAAAAATATATCCAAAAGCATTTATTCGTTTTTCCAGATAATGTCAGTAGTGATGTGTTTACCTTTAAAAGTGTATCACTTTCTGTAATATTAAATGTATGCTCGCCAGGATTGACTAGTCGCAGAGAAATCGCTGTGTTCAGTTGTAGTTTATGACGTGTATAATATACTGGCATCGTTTTGATAAATCATGTTTAATTAAAATTTTTTCGTCATACCGGTAGTACCTACGAATGATTAGTTATCCCCTCGGCGGCACTTAACCGTCATATCGTTTCAATTTGTTTTGAATAAAATGAGCGTCGAATTTAAGGCGGGTTGCTTCGAATCCCAGTCGCATATCGTGCGAGTCTAAACAAGTCCCACAACGTCCCTCTCCAAACAAATCTTTGGAAAAGGTGCCCGAAGCCCACCATGATTTTCGTAATTAATTTCACTATTATAATATGAAACATAATAATAGTAATATATATGAGGATCACGGGAACGAGTATTATTATAGTAATGGGTTTGAGACGCCTCTGCGGTATACGACGACGACGGCGACTCGATGACGGCGTATACTATAATATGAATTATTTATTATGTCATTATATTACACTATACATTTACACGTGATTTCTATTTCTCTCTGCGAGCGTTCCTGTCCCGAGGACTTCAGTGAGTAGTGCCACACGGGTTGCAAAGGAGATGGATGATGTATCGTCCGTTCACGGAAATTCCGGACGCTTCTCGCCACATCACGTTCGCCCACGGTAGCTGCTGCTGCAGTTATGTAAATATAAGACAATATTATGAGAAATTCTACATTATTCTGTATACGAGAATAGCAACGAAAACGATCTACAGCGAGCAACTTATTTACTGCGTCGTATTTTATTCTTGCGTGCAGCAGCGTGCTATATTTATATAGTGATTATAACACTCCCTCGCCTCGATTATACACAGACGAGACCTGAGGTTCTTTTAGACAAGGATTATACTCGTTGATCCGAAATAAGTACGCTTTTTTCCTAATGTCTGCAGTTGCATTATTGCCCTTATTTTTCCACCCTTATTCTTCAAACCATATTATTATTAATTTATTTCTCAAGAAAAGAATACTGGGCCTCGCCGAGTATTCTCGCGTGGAGGCCTAGAAGTTATTTATAACTTTATAAAAATAGTGTGGTCCAGATTACAAACATATAACAATAATTTTGGGTTGACGTTTTAAAAATCTAAAGTTGATAATACAAGTATATAGTACTGGTTTCGTAGACAAATATATTGTATGACGTGCAAGGCCGTAAAAACGATGGACTGATAAGTCAGAAATATAAAATGTTGGAAATAAAAAAAGAAAACGTCGGATGCTTATTAAGACGCTTATACATTTAAATCTTCTGATGGCGCGGATGACACACACGAAATTCCCTACCATCAAGAAAAGCGATTAGCGATTGACATGAATACAAGTACCTTATAAATAATTTATAAGTGCTGTTGCGATGAGTATTAATATATAAATCTACGAGACTTACATATAGCTCGGCGCCCTGCAGCTGGTCGCCAAGTCACTATCGTCGTGATGCGTATCTCTCTCTCTCTCATCCGTATATTATGTACGTAGGTATATAAATAGTGGTTATCATTATTATAGTCGGTCTAGCGCTTTCTCTACCCCGCGCTGGGCAGTCGACTTTCTATATAGTAGGTACACAGAGTCTACAATTATAATAACCAAATTACGTAATAGTTATTTGTTGTTTTTCGTATTATTATTATTATTACATCCTATATCTACAACACATTGCAGCTGCTTCAGCTATCGGTGCAGACGAATTCGAATCGTTTTTTATGTCTAGAAAATCTTTATCGTATATTGTAAATATACATTTAATATACACATTACATTTTATATTGTACGTCGCGCATCATTCTTTTGGATAACAAACCCATTTCGAATAATACGAATCGTTTTACATTAGATCGCTTTAATAGAAACGCTCACGAAACAGTGATACACAGTCTTAACGGTCCCCAGTACCGCAACTTATTTTTGGTCGGCTCTAATGTGAAAAAAAACTAGAGGCCCCAATTTTTAACATTTTTTTTTTTCAAAGCAATATAGTAGGTGGTTAATAAATGTTGCCTGTTGGTAATCTATTAAGTGTATCATATTTTTAACCTCCTTTTCCAACCAAACACATAAGCAGACAAGATATTATAAAATAAACAAAAAATTTATGATAATGTGTTAATTTTTCCACTCTTTCCATTATATGACATTACAACATACAAAATATTAACATACATTTATAAGATATATTATATAATCGTTTTTTTAAAAAAAGTTCTTCTTTCTAAATTTCGTATTTGTAAAGTAATTTATTAATTTGTCAAGATCTAGTACATATTAGTTCATTTAGTTTGAATTATATTTAATTGGCTTAATTTTTCAATATAAAGTACCATACTTGTACCAGTTAAACTTTCTCGAGAAATTGATTACCGACGATGGTTTTTTTTATTAATTTTAATTTGGAAAATTATTAGATATTTAATTAGGTATTTTTATATTTGTATTGTTTGCGACAATCGATAATAGACAGCAAATACTCGTATATAAATTATTACGAGATATTTGAACAACAACGAAGATTTCGATGGATTTCAATTTTTTTTTCTCGAAAAAAATATTACAATTAGGTGCATAATATTTTTACATTCGGTGTTGGGCCCACGTTTAAAAATAAAACGCTGAACAGGAAATGCAATGCATACCTTGCGTCCCCTATTGTTGCGGCACTGACGGTCTCCGTTCCAAACCTAACCCGATGGTGTGTAAGGTATTATTATTCTTTACTTTCATGCAGCTAAAAACACGAACACATTTCAATAATGTAGTCTGTGAAGTGCATGACGCGTTTCGATATTTGACAAATGAACAAATTACAAATGTAGTTACTACAATATTATGCCTTTATTTCTACCACGAATTTGTTAAAAATACTGAGGTTTCGCTTCATGTGTTATTATAAAATATAATTTTCCCTGTCATAATAAAAATATAGGCACATAATATAACAATTACGTTGAAATATATATGTTTTATAAAATCATTTCTTGTTAGCGCATTGTACAATATGCGTTTTATTAATTATATTAATATTTTTTACTATTTTAAATATTCTCTCTCTCTCTCTCTCTCTTTTTTTTTTATTTATTTGCAGTTTAAAAAAAGTTTCAGCACACCGAGTATTATTATACAATAATATTAATAATATTTGACATATGTGTATGGTATGAACAGCTAATTAATTTTAATAATATGAACGATAATAATATTGATGATATTCTTTAATGATAACGGTAATAGAAAAGGTAATATTTAGTATTTGGTATTAATATTCGTCTTCTGATGAAAAATCCTCGGTGTCCGTTAAGAAAATGTTTTGCGATTGTCAAGAAATATTCTTAGTAGATAGTCATACGATATTACGTTATTATTATTTTTAGTTTTAACGCACGTTTTCGGGTAGAAGTAAAGCTCAAAAGTTTCGTCCATCACAAAAACTCTGCAGGTAGTATGTAGAAGAGGTCTACATAGACCCGTGGTTATTTTTCAAGACCCTGATTTTTTTTATCTACATAAAAAAGCCGAGCACAAATATATTCTTCAGTTAGATCAGGGGTCTTCAAAGTACGGTCCGCGGGCCGCATCCGGCCCGTGAACAAATTTTCACCGGCCCGCCAAATGACAGTAAATAATCTAAAAATATGTATGCAACTTTGCTCAAAAAATAATTTCTGAACTTAAAATTCAATTACAACATCGTTTTTCTGACCTTGACGTCAAATCTGAAGAAATCAGTATTTTTCAGAATCTGTTTAGTTGTGATATTGAGAAGTTGCCTAGCACCCTCTACAAATGGAAACGATTGATTTACAATGTAATGATGCATTAAGAATCAAATATGGCGAAGAGACTTTGGTTAATTTTTATAAATTTCTCCCAGATACTCAATATCCAAATTTAAAATAATTAACAATTAAATATATATCTATATTTGCTACTACTTATTTGTGCGAACAAACCTTTTCTAAATTGAAATATGTTAAATCGAAATATAGATCAGCCATGTCTGACAAACATTTGGAATCAATTTTGGAAATTGGAACAAGTGACCCAGAACCTGAATTTAATAAAACATTGGCAAAAAAACATCAATTTCATGCTTCTCATTAATAAAAATATATTATTAAAATTAAGTATATTTAAGTAGGCATATTACAAGAATTATTTTTTAAATATTTAAAATTTTATATATTTCTACAAAATTAAAAATTATATGTGTTCATACATTTTGGCCCGTTAAGAGCTTTTTTCATTTTATGTGGCCCTTGAATAAAAATGTTTGGAGACCCCTAAATTAGATAATCATAATATTCTAAGAAGATAATAATTATATGACTGTTACTCATGGGTGCTTGTGCATAATAATTGCAAACAAAAACCATCCATAAACTCTAATATATTTTACTAAAAAAAAATATAAAATTAATTTTATTAAAATATAATTTATTATTGGTTGAGTTTTTATAATAATTGAATAAAATACCTAAAAATTAAATTTTAAGATTTGAAGCTCATATATGTATAAGCCCATAGTTTGTATGTGGTCCCATTCTAGACATCTTTTTCCAGAATTTGTGTTTCATGCTTTAATATTGCACGCATTTACAATTTACCGTTATCTATCTAATAAATATAATTTTACTGAACTTGGTTATTTTTATTTTTTAAAATAGAAATACTCGATATTTGACAATTAAATATTATGACTGTCACATTTTAAGCTGATAAATTGAATTTGTTGGTAAACAGCTAAAGTGAAATAATTTAATTACACTTGACAAAAGAATTTGAATAATAAATATTACATACACGCACACAAACACTCATGCGCCCAATATTATATAAAATATTGTTTTATCGATTATGAAACAAGAAACTTTCATGAAGTGGCGCCCGACTGTCCTTATATTATTACGGCATTATATATACGTATAGAAAATATGTTTTCGATTTTTTGACTTTGTTTCAGTCGAACAAAATAATATAATGTGTATATTATATACTGAAACGTTACTTTTTACAAATTTACAACGAGCTAAAACAATGCATTGTTCTACAAATTCACAGCCCTACCGATAATCTAAACGTTTTATTGTTTGATCACCTTAAAGCTGGCCATACACTACGGTTTTATTTGTCCGTGTACGGTGTACGGTGTAGTTCGCACGTTTTTAGTTCGTACACCTGTGAACGACACACACTATCCATTTTATATCTTTGTACAGTGTTCGAACAACACGGGCCGTTTTTGGAATGAAAAAATGAACACCGAAATTCACAGTATATAATTATAATATTACTTACTTTAATATTCTCGAATAGTTTCCCTTGAAGACATTATTAACACTATTTATACTATTATAACTTTTTTTAAACTTTCGATAGTGAATCGTCAATAGTTCACGTATAGAGAAAAACTAAATTATTTTCTGATTATTTAATACCAAATTTATGTTGTACAATAATTTATTGTTATCAGTACAAAAATAACATCTTCAAAATGCTATTTATATTTTTTAAAACTGTACGGTTTTAGTTCGAACATCGAATGTGGACACACACTTTCGGTTTTCTTCATTTCGAACACCGAACGCGGACAAAAATCAAAACTCCTCAGTTTTTATTCCGTTTCCGTGTACGGTGTTTTTCATCCATTTTATTGCCCACACACTATCGGTGTACGTTGTTCGAAGTACACCGTACACCGTACACGGACAAATAAAACCGTAGTGTGTGACCAGTTTAACAGACAAAAATTATCACTGGCCATACTAAGAAAACAATCACCAAAATTATTGTTAATGGTATTTTTTGATTATCCAACCGTCAGTTGTTATTTATTTTCTCATATTTTATTGTAGGCATTTGGTAGTGTTACCGATAACATTATCATTGATCAAAAATCACATTTATAACTAGGTTACATTAAAATCATTATATAAGATATTAAAAATGATTTTTTTGTCATTCAAATTTCAAACAATTTTTCACATTAAATTGTGTTATATAATTTATTTCCTATGTAAACTATACTATTAGGAATATAAATCCACATTCAGTCATATTAAATTTGGAATTAATAAAAATTGCAGATGAAATGAAGTTCTCAACATTTTGGTAATACGGAGGGGGGGTAAAGGGTGTGTGTTAAATAATTTTGCACTTGGAACGCAGTTTTTAAATCGTTAGATTGAGCTCATCTACTTAATTTTTACCACAATTCGAGCACAGACTATGCTGTTTCTGTACCTTTACTCCCCACCTCGGTTCGAAATGTCTTGTTTTCGATTGATTCGTATAAATGTATTATAATAATATGTGTCTAGATTATAATATAATAGTACAAGAACTTGCTGAAACGAGGACGCAGAGGACTTTCGCAGAGCTTTCAGTCGATCGATTGTTCTTTATTATATTTAGTTTTGATTTCATTACGTCGTCGTAGCGTCGCATTTAATATCACACTCTATAGATTTTTTCCTTTTTTTTTTCGTGTGGTATTGTACCCGAATACCTGACTGTCTGAGAAGAGAACTGCGTTAGCTTTAAAGCTAATCAAATATATATATATATTATCAAAAACAAAAAAATGTATTGATGTCAATAAACACATTTTCAACATTGTATCATAATTGATAGTAGATATGAGGTCCGGTAGCCTATAGTTGCAAATAATTTTTGAGTGTAGGACTTGGGTTACGAATTTCGAATTTTCGGTTACAAACTGTATTAATTTTCTAAAAAAGTTAGAGTTCAATATTTTGAATCTAGATGCCAAGCTAACGGACTTATAGATAAAATCTAAGAGTTTTTGTAACCTAACTTTTTGTTAATGAATTGGCCATAATTTAAGTATGGACAATCAATTGTATTAATCTTTATTAAATGTAGTTATTTGAATATGTATCTAATATTTATATGGTACGTTTGATTAACTGTTTGATAAAAATGTTTACACATTCCGATATTTATAATTAATTTTTCTAAAAATGTCTTAATACGCAATGTGATACGTCGAGATATCGAATGGAAAAAAGTTATTACGTACTTACCTCGCACTTAAACAACCGCGTTGAAATGTCTGCGTTCGGCTTGTATATATAAATATATAGATAATTTAATATAATTGTGGCTTGGCGCGTTGACTGTTACCAGTCGAATTCTGCGACTGAGAGTAAGCAACGCCCGATACTACTAGTTCCCGGATGGGTGACCATTTGGGTTTTGTAGTAGTAAAAACCTTGCCACGCATACACACACGTGTTAAAAACCCTACAGTAACACGGCTGTAACACGATTGCGTCCGTCCTATCTTTTTACATGCAAAAAGCGCAACACGATTGCGCTCCGTGAAATACAGGTATTACACCATTTAAAAATACAGTCAGAGTGATAAACTCAAAGTTGAAGTTAAAAGTTCGACTGCATTAATGCATGGCGTTTAAACATTTGTCATATTTTTTTTTCATAAACGTATTTTCCCAATGTCTATGCAGGTATAACATAAAGAGTTAAGACATACAGTTCAATATCGATATCATATAAGGCATAAGCTAAATAATAAGTAATAACCGGGTATTTTAGTAATTATCATTATATTGTATGTATTTATATGATTATTAAGCACTCCAATAGTTGAGATAATATTTTATTGTTAATTTATTTTATCTGTTAGACATCAGATAGGTATGCGTCAAGCGTTACTGTTGTAGACTGTAGCCGGATTTTACATTTGAGTTGCAGTTGACTGTTGGTTGTCGTGAAACGTGTTGACATTTTTGTACATAATATTAATTTAGTACTCACGTACCTAGTGTCATTGTGTTTCGTAAAGTGTGCCATCGTAGAACTAACAAGTGTTAAAAATGGATCTACCTATTCGAAAAAAGTTTTGAGACTGAAAAAGTTAAGTCATGTATATTAGTAAATGATGGTCAAAAATATAGGAAATATAAAGTACTTAAAATCTTAGGCAGTATTCGATATCGGTACACTAATAAAAATTGTCAATCAAGTATTTATGTGACAACGATGTGACAAAAGTGCTTAGCATGCTTAATGAACACAGATATAATATTATTCTAGAAAATATCGTTAATAGACAAATAGTAAATTCCTGAATCAAAAGAAAATGTGAAAACGATTTATTTACGAGACCGAATAAAATAATTCGACAAGAACTACGTAACACTGAAAATGATTTACATACGGTTCATTCCGATTTAAGTTATGGAGGAAAAGTATGTATGACTTCCGTAAAAAAAAAATTGCCCACAATTCCAAAATCACTGGAAAAATCCAAATTTCAATTATTTAACTTGCGTGATACTCTTAAAACTAATATAAAGGAACATTTTTGCTATATAAAAGAAATTTCAAATATAATTTTATTCACTTGCCCGACTAATCTTGATGTATTAAGTCGTTTAATTCATATTTTTGCTGATGGCATATTTTCATATTCACCAAAATACTACAATCAACTTTATACGATACACACGTTACAAAAAAGTTTTTATTTTCCTTTAATATATTGTTTTTTGACGTCAAAGTTGACTCAAGTTTATGTAGATATGTGGCGTACGATTGCAAAATTATGTTTAAAGTTGACAGACATAAATTTATTAGTATCATTAGTTAATTGTAATTTTAATTTTGATTTTGAAAAAAGCGCATACAATGCTATTAAAAAAGTCTTTCCAAATAGCAAAATGATGGTCTGTAGATTCCATTTAGACCAAAGTTGGTTTAGAAAAATTTAAAGCAATAACATCTTATTAAAAAAAAATATAGTTCAAAGTCAGAAGCAGGTCTTTGGTTAAAATGTTTTTTCGCTCTTGGTTTTTTACCCAAAAATTTAGTCAGCGATGCCTTTTCAATTGCAAATGCTCCTACCAATGCCTTTGATTTTACGGATTATATATTTGACAATTATATATGCCCTGATGCGGTTTTTCCACCAATTTTATGGGCTGGTAAACCTTTAGAGGAATCTAAAACCATCAATGGCCAGAATCATTCCACCGACATTATAACTCACAGTTTTACACTTCACGTCCTTCTATTAATGAAGTATAATGTTAAATATCCAAAGTGAAACTTATTCAAAAATTAAAAGTATTAAAGAAAATCGAATACACAAACCTCAAAAAGATTAAGAAAACAAATTGAAATTTTAATGCAAACTTAGAAAAAATTAGAACAAAATGAAACATCTATACTAGAATATTTAAAAGTAATGGGACCATAATTTTGTGTCACGAAATTGTAATTCGTAATTTTATTACTTTTTTATAAATATTTGAATATATAATAATATTATTAAAAAAAAAATGTATAAATAGTGTATACTAATGTGCACTAATAAATCAATATGAATCAATATGAAACAATTTTTAACCAAGCCAACAATTTAATTTTTTTTTGTCAGTCCTAAGCCTGTAAAATTGGGAAAGAAAATTGTTAAAATTATGAAAAAATGTTATGGTCAACTTGGTTAACTCGAACTTTTAACTTCAACTTTGAGTTTACCACTCCCACTGTATTTTTAAATGGTGTAAAACCTATATTTCAAGGAGCGCATTCGTGTTGAGTTTTTTGTAGGTAAAAAGGTAAAACGGGCGCAATCGTATTTCACCACAGTACCCTCCCCCACAGTTCCACAGGCTAATGACTAATCATCGTTTTCAGAGGTGCACCGTATATTATATTATAATACGTAATTTGATTGATATTTTGATACATTTGTTTGTGTATATTTTAATGTATAATATATTATTATGTACGGTTCCTCGTTACTGCAGTCACGTCGGAGGAGGAAATCGATTTAAACGGTGTTTGGGTGGAAGAGGGACGGGAAACGCAGTGGATGAACAGTTGCATATAAATCATAATTTGTATAGTAGGTATATTACGCATTTAAACGTAGGGTATGAGTTTGCCATTACAGAAATAAAAATGGGTACCAAAAGTTTGTGTGTACGTCTGTTGTAAGTACGATAAATAATCTTTTCTCTACATTTTGAAAAGTTTTAAGTTCCGCGCATGTTGTTGTTTCACTATTGCAGTGTTTGTTGATGAATAGGTACTTAATGTTTTTGTTTTCTTTGAACATTTTTTTCCTGCTTTAAATTAGCAATAGGTACCTACGAGTATATAATGTATAGAATTAGAGGGTACATAATTGTATTTACTAGTGCCATAGATGTATATGTACATACAAAGTATATTGTATATATCCTTAACTTTATAAGCATAAATAGACAAAATAAACACGGTATGAATTTGTATATATAAAACATTTTTATTACAACAGTCTTTTTACAAAAGTTTTCAATTAAATAAAAAATCCGCGGACTATAAAAAATTTATAGTATACTTAAGGTAGTAGTCCAATTACGACTATATATTTAATAATATTATAAAGATGTATATTATGCTAATTTTGTGCCTGAATCAAATAAATATAATATTATTCATAAAAAGAAATAAAAAATAAAAATACTCCTCTCGGAGAGGGATTTTGGTTTTTGTTTTTGGCGAACTTCCCCCCAAAAAATAAAAGTGATTAAAATAAAAACAATAATAATAATTATTATAATAAGAAAAATAATGCTGGAGTCAAGCGAGCACTTCCGTCCAGATATCATAATGTGTAATATTATATTATTATATGTATTATAATATGTCAAAAATGATGATGTGCTCAACGTAATTCCAAAAACCGGCTCCTCCCGACCATTTTCATCCCCCTCCCCCCCACACACACACATACATCCTTCGTGTCCCTCATCAAAGCTCATCGTGTTTGGGCCCGGTGAACTCGTCGTGCGATATGAACCCGTTCTTGTCCTTGTCCTCGTGCTGGAATATCTCCTCGACAAGCTTCTCGTGGTCGGACATCATCTGTTTGATGTCTTCACCGCCCTCCGCGCCCTCGGCCGCCGCCATCTGCTTCTTCAGATATTCACTCACCTCGTCCCTGGACAGCCTCTTGTCCTGGTCTTGGTCGATCTCCTTGAACACGTTTGTAGTAGGCGCCTGGTTGCCAACGTTTAATAATTCGACGTCGAACACCAGAGTGGCTCCTAAATCATATAATACAATATTATACTTATCAGTACGGTCATGCTGCTGTACAGGCAGGGAAGTTCAGGCGGCCTTGTGTACAGGCAAGCGGACAAAAATGTATTCTTCACATCAATGGTATATATCTATATAAATATAAATGAATCCCTATAGTTACGCCATAATTTGAAAACGCCTTTACTGATTTTATTAATTTTTTTTTTTTTAATAAAAGAGTATATTGTGAGTGATGTTTTAGGCTTGATTTTATAAGTTAGTTGAAAATTAAAAAATTCTGGAAAAACTGAAAGTGATTTTATCGATGTGATTTATGTATAATCTGTTTATATATAGGGTAGTTATATTAGTTACATATTTTATTACTATTATAATTTGTAAAAATATGGCGTATTAAATATTTTTTTAGAAATAGATTTAAAAAAAAAAAACAAATCTTAGGCATGGGCAACCGTTGCTACCTAATTTTAAATTCACTCACTAACGTACTTCATGGGATCCGCAGTCCATCGCAAGTGGATTGCCTACCTAGGTGGTTTAGATGCATGTAAATCACTTGAGGTTATTCTTAACTTAATACTTGGCTCAGGCGACGCTTGGCGGGACAACTAGTAATATAGATATTTTAATTTAATATGACCAAAAGGCTATAGTAATATCATTATACACAGTATGTCTGAAAAATTCCCGAACCAAAGTTAGTAAAAACACATATTTAAAAATAAACGAATTTATTTACATCAACCCTCTACATATAGTCCTTGTTTAGTTATACACTCGTTACATCGTCGGTAAAGCTGTTCAAACGCTCCGGAGAACTCATTTTGCGGAATTGCATTTAACTGCTTTGTACAAGCTCTTTGAATTGCAGGAATGTCGTCAAAAAAGTGACCTTTTATCTTCAACTTGAGCTTTGGAAATAAAAAATAATCTGCAGGAGCCAAATCTGGTGAATAGGGTGGATGAGAGAGGACGGTGATTTTATTTTTAGCATAAAAAAGAGTTAAAAGTGTCACTGTGTGAGCTGGAGCATTGTCATGCTAAAGAGTCTAACTGCCCGGAAGGCGGTATTCGAGTCGGATTCGACGAATACGATGCATCAGGCGCTTCACATCACTTCTAAATAAAATTTAGCGTTCACCGTCTGTCTATTTGGAACAAATTCACGGTGAATCAGGCCCTAACTTTCATCACCCGTTACAATTGTTTTTAAAAATTTGGATCGCTGTCGGCAGTTTCAATGAAATCTCGGCTGCAAGAAAGACACGTTTGTTTTCGTTCATCGGTCAAAAATGTGGAATAAAACGTGAACAAATTTTTCGACGGTTCATTTTTTCTGTTAAAATTGTACGTACTGCATCTTTATAAATATTAAACTTTTCTGCTATGATCCGAAGGGTAAGATGAGGTTGTCGGAGCAGCAGTGCACGCACTTTCGAAGTATTTTTGTCTTGAGCATCTGTTGATGGCCTTCCACTTCGTTCGTCGTCATTCAAAGACTCTCGACCGTTTTTAAATCGCTTCCACCAAGTATACGTTGTAGTGCGAGATACAGCTTCATCACCGAATGCTTGCTGTATCATAGAATAAGTTTCTATAAACGATTTTGAAGTCGAACACAAAATTTTATTGCGCTTCTTTGTTCCATGTTGCAAGCATGTATAAGGTACTACAAACACACCGTACACTTTCGAATATAACTCGAGACTGAAGTGAACAAACATGCCGATATTTTGTACACATATTCGATAAACTTTGTACTATATGATGCATTAGTTGTATGAGCGATAATGCTATTTATATTCTCTAACTAAATTTAGTTCGGGAATTTTTCAGACTTACTGTGTAACTTGTCGATTCTTAGAAGGGAGAGGTATGCTAGGAATTTTAAAATTGGATTTGCTAACGTACTTAGCTGAATACGGGGATAATATTTTTAGTAAAGTTTTGAAGCATGGTATTTATTAAAAAAAAAATTGTTTAAGAATTAGATTAAAAATACTTTACTGGAAAACGTTTGTTGTTTTTATATTATAATTATATTGACGTATATAAATCACACTGTACCTATATATAATATATTAATACATCACATCTCATGTATATAAGGATTTTTACGCAAATTAGATATTTTGCATCATGTAACTGTGTTTTACTAAGAAAGTAAATAAAAATATTTAGTATTTATTTTAATTTCACAGGCGCGTTTTATGCAATTTACTCTTTTTTTTTTTATCAATTTGTAATGCAGTTTTATAGGAAATTGTTTTTAAAATTAAAATTGTGTGTAGTGTTTTTCTTGTGTGTTTACTTATTTACTTTATAATGTAGGTATGTGGCATTGCAATCTTATATGTATTCGATATGAATAAATTAAGTTTTTTTTAGACTGCAACGGCAGTGATGTATTAAAAATATTGTTGTTCCTTTCAAAGCGGTGTACGTACCACCAGGAATGACGCTTCCGGCTCCGCGGTCACCGTACGCTAGATTGGCTGGTATGGTCAACCTTCTCTTCTCACCGACGCACATATTGGTCAGTCCCAAATCCCATCCCTTGATCACTTGTCCCACACCCAATTGGAAGGTGAATGGCTGGTCTCGGTCGTGACTGCAAAAACGTAATAAACAACAAAATCGTATTACAATCTGTAGCAAACTTCATGAATTTTAAAGTGCACACAACGTATACAGCATAAAAACGCTGCAGGTACATATAATTTTTTGGTTTTTTTTTTTTCCAGAAAATAGAAACTCGCACACGTTTGCGGGTGTAAAGGTCGTCGTAGGCGCGCATGTCCATAAATAATTCATCGGGTGCGAGGGCGAGTTATGTACACGTGGAGAAGGTGGTCGAAACACAAACCGCGATACCCCAAAGGACCTTTTGAGTCTGCAGGGGCGACCGCGTGGATATAATTAGTATATATATAGACAACGCGGTCTCTTCGTTCTATTATATATTATGGCTATGCCAAACTTTGGCCATTGTGAAGTTTTTTTTTGTTTTTCTCCCATTTTTATGTTCAAACTTTTAACGCGCGGACACCAAGAAACGACCACCACAGAAGAAAATAAAACGAAATTAATTTTTTCGCTTAACCGCGGGCCGGAATGCGTATTATATGTATACAGTTTGCTGCTGCTACTAAACGGTGTCGACAAATTTAACCCCACGTATAGTATTTTTCGATTCTCGCAAAGCGAAATCCATATTATATATAAGTAGGTACTACCCACTTTTAAATAATAGAAAAGCGGTATAGAGTAAAGCACATCGTACGTCATATTATGCGAGGAATAAACCTAGGAATAAAAGGCACAAAATATGCACCTGTATAAATATATACGAATTAAATGCTCGTATAGCTTTAAAAGAGATAAATCATGATGTATATAAATTAAATTATGAAATATCGTAGTCACTGTTTTTTAAATGAACTATAACAGCGGAAATAAACGAGAGAAAGGTTTCGAATAGTGTGTTGTTCAGATCCCATATATAGCTCATTCCCTCTCTTGTATTTCTTCCGATGACAGTACACCTATAGATAGGTACCCATCATAAAATGGCAAGTATATTTTATATAAACATAATTGTGCTACATCGCATATGCATATACTTGAATATATGTAGCCGAAACAGGACCACTAAATTTATCATGTGGTGTTTCTAGGTACTTATATATATAATATTGTGCACTTTTGTTAGGGGGGGGGTGGGAGGGAGGTTGTCGAGCACGTGCAGTGTAGGTGGTAGATGCATTGAACGAATACGAACGGACCGTCGTAATAATACATATTAATAATATATACGATGTAGGTATAGTATGTAATAATATAATATTGTATATCGATATATTAAAATATTAATCACTGATAGCGCTTTCCATCATGTCGCATTGGTTGCAATGGTTCACATTTTTATGTTTCACCATCAATTCCAGTATGCACTAAATTCTATACTTTTCATGTTCCATGTTACTGCGTTATGCTAGCTTTTTGCACTGGGTGCAGTGATGGTTGCTGGTGCGCTTTATAGTCATCACGAAAATACCGATTCGGCGTATTATATTCGGATATATGGTTCATCTGCACTTGCACCGGCTTGCACCAGTACGATTATAAATGAACTATTTGAGTGCGACCTTGGTGCAGCAGTGCAAAGAGGTCGAAAACTGTATGAAAGATCGGCTACACAACGGACGACTGGCTCGACGGGGTCGCGTGTGACGTGTGTGCACAAGCCGCGGATACCGTTTTATATATATATATATTATAATATAATCAGCCACGAGACGTCGACGACGGAAATACGAATTCGATTTCTCTCGACATGGCTGTATACGTATATTATATACTATATGTTATACGCGTGAGGAGACTTCCGATATCACACCTATTATGCGCGCAAAGTCTGAACCAATCGGTGTACTGTATATATTATATAGACCGTACGGGGCGGAGGAAAGAAACCAGATGGATCGCACTCGCCGGATATATTCGTTTATAATTGAACGCCGGACCGGAAACGAGGTAACTTTTCGCGCGTTCGGCGAAAACTATTTTCCGGCATGGACGCGCGGCATGTGTGTATAACGAGTTCCCGCCGCCGGGGCGTTGATTAAAACACCACGACGAGCGTGTTAAAAGTTTAAAATATATATATATATATACGCACATCGGCGATGCAGTACTCGGGCGAATTGTTTATAATATAATAATTGCACGTACATAATATTACTATACCTATATGATCTGGGTTGGATCAACAATGCACTATTAGGACTAGTGTAAAAAGAAAAAAAAATGATAGACGCGACTGATCATCAGCCTCGTACAATATGTGAATAGAAGAGATTAGAGAAGACTGTCACGGAATTTCGTGTTAAATCGTATTGTCGTATAATATGTCATAAGGATTTATGATCCCGAACGCAAAACGTACGGAATTGGGACAGCATAATATAACGATAAGTTTCTATATCTGCACTGCAACAAAATAGTATAATTTTATTTCCTATACAAAATACTCCCCTCCAGTTTAAAAGTTAGTAATTAGTATTAATCGTTATATTTTGTGGCACTAAGCATGTTATGGGGTGGAGGGGGGTTTGAGTGCCCTCCAAAAATTTAGGAATTTATCGCCTATGCTCCTAGACGAGGGTAAAGTGGTAGTGAACAGTTTATCGTCGTACATATTGTTTTATCCTCGAACAGACGACTATCGCGTGCAATCTATGTACAATATACAATAGATGCCTACGACAACTTTTGTTTTCGTTTTCACTAGGTGTACGCGAGTTCTGATATATATTATATAGACGACAATATTGTAAAGACACGGTCTCCAACCATATGGGAGTTTCCTAATAATTTGCTCATTAAAACTGTAATTATGTCTCGTAAAACACCACAATAATATTATGATTGATATATCTGAAATATTTTATATTCGACCCCGACGGGGTAATCATCGACGACCGAGGTTTTGAATTTGTTTTCCCAGTAACATATCGTTTGTATAACACACTTAATATGTGATATGCTTTACTGCATGTGGCATGTTACCGACATGGAAGTTAATAGAAGTTATCGTACTGGCCGGAGGAGGAGTCGAACGGAAAAATCACGTAAACAAACCGTAAAAGAAAGAAAGAAAGAAAGAAAAAAAGAATGGCCTGACGCCCCTGAGTCATAAGAGAATATTTGCCCTTTTGTGTACCTCAGAAGAGAAAAATCTAAAAGATGTACAATGGTATATTATACTATTATCATTATCATCATCATCATCGCGTTTTCATATTTCCAAACTATAAATCAATATCGAATGATTTATAATAACGTCTAAATATATATTTTGCTTCTCGTAAAGACGAAGTTTTTGTATTATTTTCTCCGCGTTACAATAAAAATATAATCACTGACAGGTGGCCGCATTGTATAGTAATAGGTAATTAAAATGTTTTATTTTGCGATTTTTATGAATAATTTACAAATGCATAATATATATATTATGAGAAGACTACACCGCGTCTATTAAAAATGCACAAACCGTTTTCTGTTTTTTTCATGTAATAATTACATGCCCGTCGTGTACACTTAACGGTCTATTTTTTATTGAAAACAGACGATTTTATTGTGTGTACTAATTTTTCGTTTTTATTATTTTCGTTAAACGCGCGGTTACCTATGGTGAAATGTATGTATATTTATGTGTACAACGTTAGGAATGGAAAAAAAAATTCGATAATTTACCATACGAAGTGTCTGACATTTTAAAAACGAATTGTCGGCGTTTTGTTCGTTTTTTTTTCTTCTTCTTTCTGCTCTCACCTCGTCAGGGAGGGTGCGAATATACCACGTCGAGTACTTATCATAATATGTACGTGATATATGACATATGCACAATGTTAGTATATTATTTCATACAAACAATGGGAGTGTGGGACACGCGCGGAGAAAATTGTAAAATTGAAAAGATTTTTTTTTATTATTACTATTTGTACGCGTAAACACTTTGTTTTAATCCTTTACGCTCAAACAGCGTTCACGAAAACAACAAATAATAGTAATAAAAACTTGTTCAAACATCACTGCACATTTTGTGGGAATATAATAATATTATGATGACCAGCTCTTTATTATAATACTGTAGTACCTATGTAATATACGTCTTGACGTGTTGTACAATTTCTCGCGGAAACATCGTCGTATTTGTACATCTGTAATAATGATAATATTACCCTGAGCAGAACTTTAATTCCTCTATACAGGACTTACTTCCTATGGTCTATAAACCTTATCATATTATATTCTTGTCGTAACTTGTAACCACGAACAGTCCTAGTAAATAATAGTATAATATGACTGGGCAAAAGTCTGCATTTTTGAAAATCGATAAGTGAATAATAATTGTTATAATGTACCAACTCTAGTTTCAATGTTTTTAGAGCAAACCTACTGAAGTCGAATATATTATCATATAGCACGCGAATATTATTATAATAAAAAGGTGATGTGACTGAAACACGAAGATTGGATCTTCGGTAAAAAAAATACCAATTCAGTCAAAATTATTAATATTATAAGTATATTATATTTTTATATGTGTGTATGTCATTGTATGTTACATTATAGGCAGTGACGTTTAACGAACTTATCGAAACATGTCAAATGTTTAATAAATCATAATGACATAATATTATACATATTCGGTGAGTCGTTTATGTCACGCGAGTTCATATTTATTAGGTTTAAAATATTTCGTTATATATATATATTTTTAAATTTAAATTAATACTCGTGAATATTGCAAGAGCAAGTATATATATAGTAACAAGGTACAGTGAAAAATGTATATATTGACAATAGAAACGTTATAAAAGGCGGGAAATGACGAGTAAAAAAAAAAAAATAAAAGAACGCCTACCTATTCTAAATAATCAACTTCACAACCACGCGCGCAAGTACACGCTTTCGCAATAACAACCGCAACTTTCGTAATTATAAGAAAGAAAAACCGAAATGCTGTAAGGTGTGGTAGACGACGTTCACGAAAAGAAAAAGAAAAAAAAACACTTTACTTTAAATAGCACCACAAGCGGTCGTTTACGTGAAAGAAAATAAAAACTCCGATAATTTCTTGACGAAACTTATTTCTTGAAATTATTACTTTTATATTGTGATAACGAGATTTTATTTCTAAAGCTCTACAACTATAGACGTGTAAAAACGAATAAAATTAATATATCACCAAACACGGACGCCAGACATTAAAAATCGTTGTACTCCGTTTGTGCATAATTTATTGACGACACATAATAATTCACGAAACCAAAATCGGCAACGAGATAAATTGCAATTTTCATTATTCGGCAACGTGTCGTTATGTCGCGTCCATATTGCATAAATTATGTAATTCAACAAAGTCCTGTACAGTGTATATTGTATACGAATTTGGTTATCGCGTAAGTCACGTTAAAATATTGTTTTAAAGTGATTAAAAAATGATTTATCGACACGCGAAATGTTTTTATGTGGATCAATATGCAGGTACGTCATAAACTTAAAAATTATAATAATTTATAAGTAATAGTAATTCGCGAAGTATTATAAATATAAACTCGATAGGCATTTACGACGTTACTCTGCCGCCGAGTTAAAAAGTCCATAATAATGATTATCAAATACGAATATGTCATTTATATAATAAACATTTACTACTACTCTGTGTAAAAAAAAAAAAATATATATATATATATCGACAACGCGAAAAACTTTTTTTTCCAGACGTCGACTCATCGCGTTAAAAACTCAGCATAAGTATGTTTTCAACGAGATGTTTGTAATACGCTTAAAAAAAGGAAAAACGTGAACGTATGTAATATTATATTATTATTGATTTAACGAAATTGAAAAAAAAAAGTTAAATTAAAAATGTCATTACGGTTCCGAGTGCAGATTTTGTGGGAGTTTGTCAATATTTCGCAACAGTGGAGTTGTGATAATTATAATGTTACAGATCCTAAAAAAAACGTTATTGCACTTGTATCTATCTTTATTTACGGACTTATACTGCGCATGTCTGTGCATATGTTACATAATAATAAATAGTAATGGAGTCGACCAAAATTACTTTCGAAGGTATATATAGGTAAAAAACTTATTAGAAATCAGAAAAGCAAAATATCGAATTCGGATGTGTTAGCTGCTCTTCGATCGTCTAACGGCGATGTACCTATCTTATACGACGGATATTATAAGCAATATTTTTTTCAAGAATATCGAAGATAATACAGCGATATAGCAAATAGTTGACACATATATATTGTTATTATATTGTTATATTATGTTCGATGTCAATCATAATACGACGGACGCCTGACATTATCGTTTTTATAAAGTTTTTGACCGACGGGCAGATGTGATTTTTCGAAACGTTATTATTTATTCAAATTGTCTGGCCCGTAATATATTACATGCACGAAATCAAACCACAATATAATAATATTATGCACGTAAATATTCAACGAAAAAAAGTTATTTCGCGAGCTATACATAATTTGCTGCGCGATTTGGCAATAAGACTGCGCTGCCGTTCACGTGGAATATAATATTATATAGTATTGTTTATTTTAACTTTGTTTACTCCGAAGAGAACTCGCGGAAAAGTTTCCAAAATGATTATAATAATATTATATTCATAATGTTGATGCGATACTGTTGTTATTTTAAAAATGTAATACTCACAACATAGTAGTAATAATTTTTTTTTATTCATAAGCATAATATTATATTGGTGCGGTGGCACGCTAAATCGTTAAGTTGTCCGGATGGAATAGTAGCGGAAAAAATGCAAAACAAAAAATAACAAAATTCGAATCGACGAAACCCACTGCGGAATGTTTTTTATATAGATATATCGTCGTGTATGTAATTATTGGTAGCTATTTTTTTTTTTTTTTTTTGTGGTCGTGCAATATATGATTGTTGTACCTAGATAGGAAATAAAAATATAGGATATAGATGGAAAATTGAATTTATTTACCTACTCAGACCGAGAGGAGAGAACTGCGAAATACATCTGTGAAAAAAGCATGATATTATTGTGATCGGTTTCGATTAGACATCAAACTATATATTTTTAGATTGCCTAGACCGAACAGCTGGTATCCGATGGCAATTAATATTACCTGTATAATATTGTTCTAATGACTCGCTCTGCCTAACTTTATGCACAACCGACTTTGTTATTAGCACTTTTTCAACGTTCCGTTCATACCGCAATATAATATATATATATATAAATGGTATAATGATTATTATGAATTATAATACACAATAGCCGTTTGCCGAAATGTCGATAGAAAACTGAAAGATGATGAAAATACAAAATGTAGTAGTACGGCCGGTGTGGTGTATATAATATAGCTACACCGCGTACGGTATTTACCTATTAAAATATGGTACCCAAAGTATTTTTCATATTAACACCGGATCGTCGTCAAACGAACACCGAAACGTGATCTCCACGCAATATCGTTAAATGGACATCAAGCCTCGGCCTCACTGTAAAACCGTTTAATACGATACATGTACCGGAATACCTGGTTGGTACACGTGTAACCACTAACCACATATTACATCATATGAAATACACGTGTTATACCTGTATGCGTACCGGTACGACGCTGACTATAAATTTGCTAAGACACATCATCACAGGACCCGTTTATTGTACACTCTCGTTATTGTTTGACTAGGACCACCGGCGTTACCTATTTCATTCATTCGAATTACACTGAAATACTAACGGGTCCGAAAAATCAACAAACCCATTAAACCGTCGGGAGTGAAAAGCAAAACGTTCACAAGTGTTATCGTACACACGCGCACTACGGTACTTAGGTTTTTTACTTTGACGTTTTAGCACGCCATATTATTGTCGTAATTAAACGTGTGCGTGGATTAATACGTAACAGCACTCATAATAACTATAGAGCCCGGTATGCATTTAAAAATTGACAAAAAGTGACTACTAACAATGCACTGGGGTTAATGTCGGTCAATTTCAAGGGGTACCCAATTTACAAAATATCAGCTTTATACCTCTGTTCGGGTATATAGTTATATAAGTTGTACCATTGATACTATTTATACTCTCTTATACATTTTTACCTGCACTTACTGAGTATTATAATACGTATATTACATCTCTTTTATGTACCTACTCGTCTACTATCGTCTATTACTGCAATTATTTGTCGTTTAAATTGTTTATTATAAGTTATAACCATACAACTCTTTGACTGTTTACAACACGAGAGCTATTTACAGATTTTATAAAAGTATTAAGTAAGTGGGTACTGTTGCGCAATACTACTACCTCTATTAATATAATTATAAGAACATCAAACGTGTCGGCCAAAATTTAATTATTATGAAACAGTATATTTTAAAATTATACGTTTAAATATTTAGCAAAAGTGCAAAAGTGCCTTGTTCACGTCGACAATGTCACACGTGCACAATCTAACCATATTAATCATTATTATCGACGCAGTCGCCCACGCGATCGCGGGAAAGTCGTTGTGGCGCCGGAAGTGAATGATACGTTTTACTCGCACATCCGGTTTGGAAAGCGTGCACGGTGAAAGTCAGCCGCTTACCCACACGACGACAAAATAATCTAATAAAAGTGTAGTGCTTAGGTAAGTAGCCGAACCTTTCGCCTGTCGGACCGTTTATCGCGTATATCATTATGGTACGATACACTGCTGCTGGTTCGACCGACGGTGCTGCGGGCGAGACAATTTTACACGATTTTATTTATTTGTCCGTCTGGTATTTTTATTATTATTTTTCATTTTGCAAACAACTCGGTCCCGACTCGGTATATCCACAGTGACGTCATATAGATACGAGTACGGAGTACATCTTATAATATGTAAAAGTGGGGGCATCATTAACTATATAGTAAAAAAGTTAATTTATTTTTACTTTTTAATTGGACTAGGTACCGGGTTAGTTTAATATTTTAATCAACTCAAGTATTTAATAATTTATAGTGTTTAATTGACTGTTAAAATGGCTTATCTTTTTTCAGTTTATTTAAAAATAATCCGCATCAAGTTAAAATTAAAAAGAAATTTTTGGTTTTAGATAAAAAATAATTTAACACTTTAATAATCTAATTACCATAATTTTTGTTATGTATTATTTGATACAATAATAATATACACATTGATAGGCGAAAAAACTCTACGTGATTCACGTGCCTACTAATTAAAAGTTTTTAAACCAAATCAAGTCAATATTTTATTTTATATTATTTTCTTAATGAATTAAATTCGATAGGTGTTTACTACATTAACTTTTAACTTAACGATATCGTTTTCACTTAACTTCATTTGAATTAATTATTTTCATTAACTTGTCCGCCTGTATGAATTTATAAGCAATAACGTATGCATTTATTATATAGGTACGTATAAACTAACCAATGTTACCTGTCCAGATAAACTGGTTAATTTTTTAGGATTTTTTTCATCCGTCTACACAAATCGCGATTTTTCACGTTGGTACCTACGGTTCAAATTACACGCTGACCACGCACTCCTATACACACGTTTACACATAAACCATATAGTGAGTATAATATATGGAGAAGTCAAAAATATATATTATTACATTATGTACTATGAAATATTCATAAATGGAAGATGGGTAAAATTTAAATGGACGTTCGTCAACCTTTCAGATATACGCCCTATTTCGTTCCGAAACTTTAACAATTGACTGAAATAAGTATAATATTTAATTCTAAAAGTAAATAAACACATCATATTATAATATATAAATTGACCGTCTCAGATTTTTTAAGGATCCCAAAACAACTTTTTTATTATATTTATTCTGAGTTAAAGTGTGTGCCAATAAACGTACAGTATATTCGTGAAAATCCAATATCAGTATAATTATAGTAAGTTTTTTTTTTCAAAGATTATTTTAAAAAGATTATTCATTCGCCTAGTAGCTACTTAGTTTTATTGTAATCGTTAGAATCTGAAGGCACATTTTAGATATATATATGTTAACAAATTTGCTAATTATTAATTGATATAGGAACTCATCTTTAAATAATTGCGGAACCTTCATAATCTAATCTATATTACACCCATCATACTTTGCATGAAAGTAATTTTTGATTACTTTTTAATCCTCCACAAATATTACATTATATTTCTACATGGATAATTAATTGAAGAATAATCAGTTTAAACCATACTTATATATATATGAGTTCTATTAATTTTATCATTTCGCCGTATTTTTTTTTTTTTTTTGTTAAAACTGTCTCTACCAATAATAAATTAGTATTTGTCACATTTATTTATTTATATTTTTTAATTTAATATATTATGCAGAATTAATTTTATAATATCGCTTATATCACTACAGTGTCTGTATCAATTATTTTGTTTATTGTAAGTAGTTAATTATTCATCGAACCAATTTCTATTTTATAACCTTTTCCATTTGTGCAATGTATTTGTTTAAGTTGTTATTTCTGGCGTATGCTAACACAAAAATCAAAATTTTTATAAAGCATTTCGGTGAACTAGATTATATACTTTCATTTGTTTGTAGCAAACAAAAACCAACTATATATGACGATAAGTTGCAACTCAACATAATACCATTTATAATGCGTAATGTCGTATACTGCAGGTGTTATATTAATTATGTATAGGCAACGAAATTATGTGCTGGTTTGTTTGAGGTTTTTATTTAGCATATTTATATGTTCGTCAATATTTTGTCAATAGACAATCGGTTTACAAAATTAGTTGTTTCGTAATAACCGATTTAACGAATGAGTTGTTTTTTTAGCCATTTACGACGTTCTCGGAATCGTCGGAATCTTACACGTACGTGTGTAATAATAATAATAATACGTACGTGTATTACATAACGGCTTTGCAGTATTGCACAGTGTGTAGAGTTACCTACTACACGTAACAATAATAATATAGTCACTATCTAAATATTATGATATTTGCCTACTTCCGTTTTGTTATTGATACCTACTCAAAGGGAAACGCTGAACGCGCACAATATTTTTTTTAAACGCGCGCCGCTTGGTTAGTTGGCCGGTAGGCACAGATAGTCGACATATTGTGTCATAAAATTTCGTATTGTTATTCGAGGACTTCCTTTTAACTCTGTCGGATGGCAATTTTAATACATCGCACCAGTGTGCGTGTATTATAGCTGACGCGCCGGAATGTAATGGTAGTCACCTATGCGATAAAATTATACATTGCACGAACGTCGGCGTGTAATAATAATAATAATAATAATAATAATTTGTATTGCGGCTATAGGTTGTACACACGGTATGTTTTACAGCTATACGGCGGACTCGTTTCAATTTTCTGATTTCCCCTCAAAGCTCCTCTGTCTATCTCTTACACGCTCTCTAACTCTCTCTCTCTCTGTACCTACACATACTTGGACACGTATAAAATATATAATAAAAATTATAATTATTATTAACCCGATATACACGAACGTCGTCCTAAATAAACACATTATATTATAAGTGTGTGAACTAATGGTGTAGGTACTGCCGAAAAAAAATTCATAACACAATATATGAATTTTTTTCACAACATTGTTATAACTCCAACCGATCAATATACATATTATTATAATCCTGAACTCAAAATCCACTGTCAGAGAAAGTTTAAACTTTGACTTACTCGCGCATCATCATTTTTTACAATTTTAAATATCTTTATAAATTTTAATCCTAATCAAATTGCCACTATCGATTATAAGTACATTAGTAAATAATTAAAAATCCACCTGAATAAATATTTTTACACTCTTCATTATGTACATATATATATATATATGTAGGTACCTACTATTATCATTTGTGCTAATGGTATTTTCTCAGTTGTATATAATTACTCTGTCGTTGCTCACAATTCAACGATCATGTTAATAAATAAACCGATAAAAAACAAAACCGGGAAAGCAGATGCTATAATATTTATCAATGTCATAAAATTATTTTCAATTTTCATTATTAATATGTATCTAAAATAACATTATTTGATATGGTTGAATTTATAAGTTTATAATTTAAAAGCTTGTCGCATGTGCCACAACACAGATGTGATGCTAATTGTTTACTGTTGTTTTCAAGCAAGTAAATTAGGCGTGTATCACATAATATTCTATATTATAAAGTATTATATTTTAGTCGTACTAAAAGTTAAAAATTCCTTTTTTTATAATAAATCGCTTTAATATACGTTTATGCGTTTATTTTCGAAAATTGTACGTGACTTTTAATTATACTTTTTTTACATTTCACTTTTTGTACAATATGTATGTGTATACTTTGAATGTTCTATTTGAAACTGTACTTACCTACAGAAAGGAAACGAATTATTCTCCACTTAAATTACTTTTATGATTCATGTGGTTAAATTCTCGCCAAAATTGTGCGTAGCCGCAGGTTTATTTGGTGTTCATTTATAATACAATATTTTGCACACAATGTAGGTAGCTACTTTGTCATATAATTATAATATACTATTTATTGTTGTTGGAATCTATTGGGAGAAATTTACATATTATTTTGGTTACAAAATTCACCTCTAATATTAATATTAAATTTGTTCGTTTCGCAAGCATACAATTTATCGGCTGTACATTACGAAAAATTATCAAGTATGAAAATACCGTTCAGGTTACACAATATTAAAATATATGTATTAAAATATGGCGAGTAATATTAAATAATAATATTAGTTTTTACAGATAGTACCCATAATATATAAATACAAAAAGGTTAGCCGTTGTCATTGTCGTCTCACGAACCATCATGTTCCCCCGGGATTTGTTAGATGTTGCGTCGGTATCAAATTAGTGTCGAAGAAATTATTTCAGAAATTAAAAATGCAATACAAACATAGTTGTTGGCTATATGCCTATGTATTACATGGTTCTTACATAATACACCAGCCGTACTGTTATGAATGACGTTGATTAAAGTCCTAAATAGGTTGTATATATAGTGTCTCACGAAGATCTGTCATATGGAATGACTTTTGTTGTATTCAATATTTAAATTTTTTTTTTGTTTAATTTATAGACGCTTGCGCTAAATGTATAATATTAAAAAAACATGTTTTCATTTTTTAATAGTGAAAATAAAAAATTTAAAATTTGATAAGAAATATATTTGAAAAATGTGAAATAATCAATTTGTAAATATGATTTTTAGAAAAGTTTTGATGGTGAAAATATCCCTTAAAGTGCAATCGTTATTTTCTACAATTTTTTCAAGTTTTTAGAAATTCTTAGAAAAATAAATCGATAATAGTCATTGTAACCAGTTATAGGTAATAACTGATGATAGTAGTTTATTTTATTAAAATAAAAGAGAAAATAATTCAAATTTCCAAAAATACCAAGAAATTGTTGAAAATAAACGATTGCACTTTAAGGGATATTTTCACCATCAAAATTTTTTTAAAAATTATATTTATAAATTGATTATTTTACATTTTTCAAAAATTTTTTTTATCAAATTTAAAATTTTTTATTTTTACTATTAAAAAGTAAAAACATTTTTTTTTTTTAATATTATATATGTAAAGCGTCTATAAATTAAAAAAAAATTGAATATTGAATATAACAAAAGTTATTCCATATGTCAGATTTTCGTGAGACACCCTATATATTGAGATTTTGTGCAGTCGATTGATAAGAGTAATGAGAAAACAATGTTTCCACTGAGGAGGCGGTGGGGGAGATGCGGCTTCTCATCTAGACTTTTTAGATGTATATACACGTAGATTCTATACAATCTTTTTGGATTTTTCGTAGACTTTTCCAATAAATATTTTTTAACGAACGTATTTTTATGAGTGAACATGTATATTTCACCGACGTGTACGTTTCGACCTATCGAGCGACGTGCGTGTATATATAATAATTAGGAAGTAATACCGATCAAAAATCATAGGTATGAAATCGTATATTATTATTATATGTATGTACCTAATGACAATGACGTGGAGATTTTTCGTAAAACTTTTCGAGAAACTTCGATGAATATTTTATCGCGTGTTCGAGATTACGTAACCAACAACTAATATAATATCATGTATCGTATGTCCTGCAGTGAAATAAAGGTAGGACCACAGTTTTTTTGCGCGCAAGTATATAATATGCATGCTACTATAAATGTGTCAAGTCGAAAACCCAGCCACTTCAGGGCGTTTAATTTACTTTCTAGGAGATATTATGTGAATAAAATTTCGATTGTGATCATAATAATATGGTGAACCCGTGTAAATTAACTCTGCGCATTGGGTATATATTATTTGTGTATTGCAGTATATATCTTCTCTAATGTGTTTATAAATTTTCTTGATAGTTATTTATATTGTCAGGACAGAATGGCAGTTAAACACCCGATTCGTTAGGCACAGGAATTATTAGTCGGAAAATTGGACTTGACTGTCAATCGTCGGTTAAAAAATATTATGATCAAAATACGCGCGCAACCATCAGGAGTATAAGATATACGAACCGGTATTACCAGTGTCGGTATGTGAATTTGTTTTTTCATACAACTATAAGTCGTATAGTAACGTACATGCATGAGGCATACAATTAAAAATGAAAAACAAATCATTATTACTGAAAAAATACGACGTGAGGTTGAACGTGTTATAATATAATAATATAGTAGTTTTGAGCTTGGTATGTTTTATTATTTATTTTTTATTCGTGGCGCAGACATAAATGAAAAAAAAAGTGAAAATTCTTTGGAAAGGATTATTATATTTTTCAAAAGCGATTTCTCTCTCTTTGGGTCATTTAAAATTCAAATGACCTTTCAGACCTTAATTTTAACCGCGGGTCGGAATCTAATCTACGAGCACCGTGGTCGCTTTTGTCGGAACGGCTTAAGTATAGCCACGTCGTACATAATGTTTCGTGTTTACTATAAAGCATAAAGCTCGTCATAAAATGAGCGAAAAAAAAATGGAATAAAGAGTTCCGTTATCCGTTTTTCATTCAAACGCTGTCCTGCGGGTGTGGCTAACCCACATCAGTTTAAATGTACCAGAATGTAGTAAGTAATAATATTAAAACGGGTCGTGTCTATAATGTTTTGTCGTGTAAATAATGGTAGACCGTGTTTCGGATGTACAATATACATCAAAAGTCGGACATTCGCAGATGTGTGATGTATTATAAGCCACTCGTTTTCGGTCCGCAGTGGATAAGTTTTTACTGCGAAATCGTATTTTTTTCCCTTTGGAAACTCGTAAAGAAATAATACGCAATATCAAATATGTGCGACGTGACTGATTTTTACACCCCTCTCACCGGTCACCACTGACCTCCGGCCATAAATTATCTCTATTTCTTGTATCAATATATTATTTTGAGCGGTTACCGAGAAATCGCAATAAACTACGAACGACATAGAACTAGGTATAGTGCAAATCAATAAAAGATTCGTTACCAGCAGTTTGATGCTGAAAAAACTTCAACTAGTTTTATACACACACGAGAAATGTGAGTATACCTTAAGTAAATCGCTAAGAACCTCAAAGGCAACCACGGAGTATAAATGGGATTGATATTTCAAAAAGCACCTACCGCCGGCACCTATTACGTATGAGATATTTTTTGGAAAAAAATTGAAAAACGTTTATAAATAAAATATTATACGCTGACTCGGATTCTGTATAAATAAACTAAGACACCTAGCGTATATATTAGTGCGATTAAACTGTATTTTAAAAATAGTGACTTTTATTTTGTTATAGAGAGAATCAAAGTTGTCCGTATTGCTTTTAGGAAAACTAGCTGTTTATCTAAGTGCATTAATGGTAGGTATTGTGATAATATATTATGCAGAAAGAAGGAAGACTTGATATGATTGCGTTTTTGCAGGTGTCTATTGTAGAACAAAAATAAAAATATGCGTCTATTTGCATTTCACGCATAAAATATTCAGTGGACTATTTTTTTTTTTTTGAAAAAAAATACAACACCGCAGGTATATGAATATATAATTGTAAATATACATACCAGTACGAATATAATATAATTATGCTGCACGGCAATTGATATAAATCCTTTAGGAAACGCGAACCATAATTCGTGGCCTCGTTGGCGGGTTAATCGAAAAATTCGGTTTCCGGTTTACCAGCGGCTACGTTAAGTTAATGGAGAACCCCTCACTCGCCCCGTCGTGCATAAAGTCTCAAGTCTGAGGTCATGTTTTATTCCCCTCGGCCGAAAGGTTGCAGGTACTGCACCGCGCGCGCACCTACACACACACATATATATAAACGTATTTTTTTTTATACACTCTTCAATACCATTGGAAAAAAGTCGAGCGTAAAGCCTACGTGGACGCGGCCCGAGAAGACGGAAACGTATAAATCTCGCGGCAAAACTGGAATCGCAGACAATCGGTTTTTTTTTAACCTTTGATCGATAATCATGCGCGGCTGAACATCACTGAAGAGGAATGTCGTTCCGTACTTCCGTTCGCGTGGTGGTGGTGGCGGTGGGGAGGGGGAGGGGGAGGGGATGGGGGTTCACTACCATCGGCCACGTTTTTGTGTCGTGCTACGCAACAATAACGAATTATAATAGTTATCACGAAGTGCGACGACGACAACGACGACGATAATATTATTTTAACATATTCATCGTACGCGTAACGTTAAAACATTGTAAATATATTATTACCTATGTTTATGCATACATACGCGAGCGCAGGCTATTCATTATAAATATGTAGTCGGCTCCGCGCGAGAATTCGGGCGGGGGGTGTGAAAAAAAATCACCGAATTCTCGTTTGTATAGTCAGACGTATATAGGTATATATGGTTAGTTCTAATCAAGAGACTTGTGAAATATTCATAAAAACGCACCAGCGCTTATACACGCTATATTTATATAATATGTATGTGTATATTATAAAGGCGTGTGTGTGTGTGTGTGTGTGCGCGCTCTGCTGCAGCATGCCTACGTGATAACAACCCTCTCGACTCTCGGGGGACGCGAAAGGGTCGCCGCCGCACGTTTAAAAACCGCAGCGGTTTCCACCCCCACCGGTCGAATCCTGCCGATAAGACAATAAAAATTCAGTAGAAAAATAATCACGTACGATTGCACGTGTGTATTACAATAATAATAATAATAATATGCAACGAGAATAATATGCTACAATAGTAACAGCATCGGCGGCGGCGTTTACGGCTGGAAAGCTCATCATTTCCCCCCCCCCCCCCACCCCGGCGGATCGTTTTTCTTTTTCTTTCGTCTGATGTAATATTATACGACAGTCTGTACGAAAATAATGATTATTTTTTTTCATCTCGGACCGAGAAATTATCTCTCGTCGTCGAACGCGTTTTTCGGAAGCTTAAACACATATTATTTCGCAACAATATGACGCACCTACGATGCATAAGCATGTAATATCATAACGCTATTTTTTCGTATGCTTATACGCGATTAAAAAAACACAAAAAAATCGCATTTGTTTGTTTGTGCATCGCGACTCTCGTCTTAATGATGTCAAGACACCACAACAGTATATTTATTATTGTTGTCGTTTAAATTATACCGTACAGCGAGCGACGGCTAAATGTTCAAAATCGGTTTCAGCTGCAGCTGTTACACACTGTATATATATATATATATGTGCCGTAATATACCATATAATATGCAACGTCGGCAATATAAAACGCTGCTGTGGAACATATATATAAAAGGACGAATACACCGAGAGAGTATATTTATGCTCTCGAAAATAACTATTAAAACGTAAGTATATACGTCTATTTTTTATTTGATTTTCGGTTAAAACCACTATTTTTGTGAAACTTAACGACCCGCGGTATAATATTTTAGTCACGTCTAAGCCGATATTCTCCATGTGTACCTATACCGCGCCATTGACTTGATCCAAACGCATTTGTTGATTAAAATTGCATGATCATATGTTGTTTGTATAATACGATACAGAATATTATTACGTTATGATTGCGGTGACAAGGATTTTGAGACAAATTTGACTGTATTTCACCCACAGTCAGGGCCGGCTCTTGACAAATACCAAAGGACGAGGGAGGTGCAAAAATATTTTGCATACCTACTGCACATTAAATAGGTACACATCTCACTTTATTTTTGTTGATAGGTACTACACGAGAAGTAATTTTATACTCTACACACTTTTTATTTTTTATTGAGAATAAATATTTTATGTTTTGATTACTACGATGGCTATTATAGGAGTTATGTTCTATGTATGTATTTACACAGTTAATCAGTCCAAGAGTCCAACCCATTGTTATGTTAGGTCAACAATCGCCAATAGATGACGGGATTACCTACATTATTACAATATCATATCGTATACTGGAGGTGCGATGGTTGTTCATAAATTTATATGATTTATAATATATGTGCTATAAAAAATACTAAATACATAGTATAGTACTATAGTATACGTACTATTTAGATAATATAAAGAAAGACTTATAAAAAGTAAAAATTTTTATAGTGGAATAGTTATACAGAAGAGATATTATTGTGAAGGTTTGATATAGTTCTACAGGACATATATTATATATAGATACTTAAATATCGCTAAAATAATATTTATTAAAACTGTTCGAATAAAATTGATAGAATAAAATCGTGCAGGTGTGTACAGATCTGTGGTACGGCTAGAATAATATTGTTGTGCATACTATGTAGTATGTGTGTACGATATGTACCTACTATAGCTGCTGTGAATTGTGATTCGAAAGGAAGGATTCGTGAAAGTACCTACGTGTATTCCATGAGGATAATATAGCTAATAATTGTATTGTATTTCATTAGATTTTTATAATTTTTGACGAGGTGATACAGCGATAGTTTACAACTCGCACGACTTGTGTAGTTTGAGACGGATGTGCGGGGTGACTGGGTGAGATGTGTGGGTAAGCATTGAAAACGATTAGGCGAATTCGCTGCAAACGTTATCGAGTCCGAAACAAAGTTAACGGTTTTTTCCCCAGATGTTTGTGCACTGAGTAACACGCTGCAGTATATGATTTATATTAAAGCGTCGTATACGGTTATAATAGTAGTAGTAACGTGTCATAGAAAAAGTTACGTATGTCAGTTATATACATGTTATATTATAAATGCTTTGGCGATATTTAGTTATCACAAAATAGGTCATTTATCATTTGGTGCCGCGTTGCTACACTACATTTCCCAATGAAATGAGAACCGATTACACGGACGTTTATTTTATTTTTTTAGCGGCAGTGTACTTCAGCGAGACTTCCCACTTTTCCCCAAGCGAACCAACGTGTACTACGTGACAAATGATTTACACCGGCTTTTCTAGAATATATGTTTCTTAGCTGGATCTTCGGCTCAGTTAAAAAAAAAAAACACAAAAAAAGGTTTTTCCTACATTTCTTCTTTGAGAAAAAATATTATGAAATCCAAAAACCGGAGGCAAGGATACAAAACACACGTTTTGTATATATACTGCAGTGCGTTACGTCTCTACATGTCTTTACGGCTCGTGATCAATCAAGCGATGCCAAAGTGAAAGATTACAACTTCGAAAAATCGTTTTATATAATTTTTCGCGAATCATATGCTCAAATTAATATCGCTGTACGCGCACAATAACGGCTGGCGCTTCATGTACACCACCCACGCCCCCGAACATTGACACTAAAAGGATTTTCGCGTAGCTTATTGTCACAATATTTCGACCCATTGTTCTTTTGACCCACAACGGTAAATTCGGTGACACTGCAGTGACAGATTTCATTATTGAAGCTTTTAGGTCTTCAGCGAAGTTTGACAGCCGACTTTAACTCCCCTCATCATCAACATTAATTATTCGCATATGAACTTATTAGCGTCAAGCAAAATGTCAAAATAAACAACGTGTTCGATATGTTTTATTTCTCACGTATTAATATACCGTGCGACCGCAGGAAAGCACAAAACTACCTACCTATTAGTGATGGAAAAATATATAATTATGTAACATACGAAATAAAATTAATTAACCATCATAAAAAACATTTCTTATATTTTATTCATTTTTTTTTTTAAACACAGTTACTGCAAACGACAATGACAAAAATAACATACATATACGACCTCATAATGTTTATATTTTTTTGAATTATTAAAAATAGCTTACAGTAATAAATTTGAGAAAATTGAAAGACTACTTACGCGTTATTGTCTATATATATATATACAGTATTTGCTATATAAATATACATATATGATATAACGCATGCCTTTTTAATTTGTTTTCTGGAAACTTCTTATTGAGTTTATTTGAATGCGAATGACTGAATCAGAGAATAAAAAACTCAGTGAACCCACAGCCGTCAACAAATGGTTTTTTTTTCGTCTACCGATTGCTTTGGTTCATAATAATTGTATTATCATCTTGTATTTAATTTCATAAAATTAAAATATAAAAGTTTGGTCCGTTTTGACTTGGAATAGTTTATCAAAACTTAAATTGATAAAAAATTACTCGAGAAATTCTACTTCGCAAGAAAAGTTGAGTAATATATCAATATTAAGTATTGATAGATGTCGTCGTACTGATTTTTTTTTTTTTTTAATTAGAAAATTTACAATCTGTATTACATGACACAATAAGTAAAATAGATAACTGATATAATACTATATACATAATAAAAATACACATGAGGCACATGATGAGGGAAATCATCCAGCGATGGTACCTTCTAATAATTTATTTTTTGTTCATTAATTTAATAGGTCACGGCACCAATTTTTTTTAAGTCGGCGTGGTGGGTTGTCAGGAAGAGTACGTGATGTTAGGCGAGTGACTAAAGGATGGGATGGTGTTGCAGTTTGAAGTGAAATCTGTTATAGTATAATTTAGCTAGTTGGTCAACAGTTGGAATTCTTAAATCATTGTGTAGGGTTTCATTTGTTACGTACCATGGGGCCGAGGTTATTAGCCGGAGAGTGATGGACTGGGAAGCTTAGATAGTGCGGACTTGGAAAAGAGGTCGTACTGATAAAATAAATACTGAAAAAATTATTGCTGACTTCGCAAATGTTAAAGCTTGGAAGAAAATGTTTTTTTTAATACTTAAATATTATAAGATATATAATAGGTATGATATTATTATAGAATAATAATAATTTTTCTTTCTAGTGTTACATGGAAACTAAAATTTTTATTTTTATTGTAAATCATATTCGTAATCAATAATCATATTGCATTTAAATATTAAATAATTTATTTTACCTACCTATATAGATTTTTATTAATAAAATTTACTCAGTATAAAACCGTGATCCTATATATTATATTGAAGCTCTACACAGTATTATTTCAATGAGGAAATTATTTATCGGTTCTTTAAAATTGAATATATCCATTGATATAGTGTCCTATCTAAGGAGTTAACAATACCTATCATAATGTGAAGTTAATCCGTATTTTTTTATATATTAATTTTATGTTTCTAAGGGCCCATACACATTTGTTTACACTTAGGTCTTTGGCTCACAAGTTACGGCACTGTATGTAATTGATCACAAGTGTAAATATAATACGTCTCGTTCGGTATATTCGATTTGAATATAATTAACATTGACCGCACTTGTCTTTGTGAACACAAGCATCTCACATCGAGTTTAAAAATTGGTTTGCGGATGATGAGCAAACTCGAGTTCGACTCTGACTTCGGGCCTTATCGTTTTCTTGCATCTGTTCGATTATTATGTCGTTTGAAACTCCGTATTTTAATAAACTGGTTAAATTATTTCCACCGCGGTCCCACGGGACAAAGCTAAAAGGAACGGGTTGGATGCGTGATGGGAATTAGGGGCGAAAGCTATTCATTTACAGTTTAACTGAGGTGGCTGGAGATATCTAAGGCAGGTGTATATACACTGTATACAATGTATACGTATGGCGAAGGGGCAGAAAATCTATTCAAAATTAATTACGAGTATTTTCTCTGGCGCGTTTTCCGCACAATATTGGTTTTCAGAGTTTCGGCCATGCGTGTCGCAAAGACGAACACGATTAATTATTATTATAGTCACGAGATAAAAACGTTATGGTTAAATATAAAGTCGTTTATATTATGTATGTATATACTTGTGACTTTGAAAGTCAAAACGTTTTTTCTGGACGAAAAACATTATGCGTGGGACAATTTTACGTCGATAACGACTAAAAAAGAAGGAATAAATTGTATCACCCTACGTAGTTGTCATTTTCTGCAGTCGAGAAGAGAAGTGTTTAAGTTAACAATAAATGTATAGGTTACACGTCGTAGTACCATACCACGTACATAACGTGATTACGTGTCGCAGGTAAAGAAATATTTTTCTTCCTACATTACATTCTATAGACGTTTTTCAAGTATTTCGAGTTTAGAAAATGATATTAGATACGTTCTCCGACAAAACCGGTTTTTGAACAGTTAGAAAACCGTTCAAAACGATAATATACATGTATATACGGTGAGCATAATGATATACGTGTTATACACATCTTTAATATTAATTTTATAAGTATATTACACACAGTTACGCACACCAACGTCGTTAAGAATTACATTTTCATTCGATCCAACGTTTGTTATCAGTTCGTTTTTAATTAGAGCACGCGGTGATAATAATATTTTTAATCTGTAAACTCGTCTTCTAGTATGCGCACACATTACACAATAATAATAATATAATATAATACGATAATCATTTATAATACACACATGATTATTATAATAGTCTAACCTAATTTTAGTATTCTGTGGTTTAACGACCAGCGAGTCGAATCTGTCGCGTACAATAAAACATTAACGCTAAAAACACGTCTCGTTGACTATCGTCCGTTGATCAACGACATTAGCCGTAGCCAGGATCTGTAGGAAGAAAAAAATATAGAGGGAGGCCTGGCACGAAAACATGTATGGACCTCTGATGGGTTTGCAATGTATGGGTATGAATTAAATAACCGTAGCTTAAATTGATAAACCATAAACATAATATGTATAAAATGATATTTTACTATTAAAAACCAATAAAGTAATGAGTGTTCCACGATTTTATAAATCGGTTAACACTGCACGAGAAAGATAATATCTTTGAAATATAGTATCTATATAATAATATAAGAGTAGCTGGCTTGGGCCTAATGTCAAATATTTCGAATATTTTATGAATTTGGCGCGTGGACTTTATTTTAATTACTCACAACACTGCGTATTTTGAATTTACGATAAAACAAAACAAAACAAAAAAAACTGGAAATAAAACCACCAGACTTCTGGTCGTCACGTCATCGACGTGTTGACACACTCAGTCTACGAAAATGGTCATTAGGCATAGTAATCGTTGTTTTTATGTTTTATACGTTTGCGATAATAATATTAAAATGAAGCGCCGACGGCCAAGAAATCAGTATTTTAAAATATATAATACGACGTTCAGACATTATCTGACGCCCGCCCGACAGCAGCAACGCCGTGGAATTCAAATGCCACGTGATAACAGACGCCTGTTTCGGGACGCGGAGGCGTTTTCGTACATAAAACGTCATTACCCTCGACGCTACGACGACGATGACGTTATTATTATTAACATTAACGAGCGTACACACAACCGTATGTGCATGTTTGCAACAGTAAAGTGTAAACAGAAAAGATAAATTACTGGTCGACTCGATGGCTGCAATACTAATGTAATAATAATACGTATATGATACATAACGTACGTATTAGCTAGTATGTTATAATTTATCATACGACGTACGATATAAATTTGCATGCGATTTTCAATATTGATATTTCCGAGGTTTTCGTAACAGCTGCGATTTAAATAAATGCCACTTGTTGTTGGACGGGCGCTATCGTCCAATGGTACAAAATTGGAAACGGCGGCCGTCACAATAAAACAGTTTTATTTAATCTGTGATCACACGTAGACAGGTACTGACGATGTGACGTGTAGGTGCAGTGACACGGTAGCTGGTTCCTCGTCTCGGATCAAGAAAAATCGCTTTCGTGACGGCGTCGAGTTTTTTTTAAAAAATTCTTTGCATAGCACGCGCTTACGATATAATAACACATTGACAGACGGTCGATCTTAACAGCTAGTACTTCGACGGGGCAGTGACGACAGAGAACACTTTTGAACAATTGTGCTACGATTATAGAACTACTACATTTGGTACTCGGAAAACCGACCGAAAACGGACACTACTGTCAAAGCAGCAAATAGTGAAATCTGCCGTTACAATAGCAGTGTAGGTACTAGAAAATCGATTCGTTTTCCTGTTAAGACGTGTTTTTTTTTTTATAATTCTTAAATAACGTTATGATAATTCTCGTCGGCGGCGTGTTGGAATATTTCATTTAAAACGTGCGGCGCGCAGAATGACCCGAGTACGCACGGGAAAAACACTATGCCTACCTCGAATCGAATTTGGTGCCGTCCAACAACTTGCCGGTGTAGTGCATCGTGAGCATGTCGTTGATCTTGGACTTGGGCTCGCATCCGTCCAACGTGTACACGTACTCGATCTTCAGACCGTTGGCCAGCGTCTCGGACTGACCGCTGCCGGCGGCCTGTTGCTGTTGTTGCTCGGAGGCCTGGGCCAGCGCCACGGCGGCGCACACGGCGGCCAACGCGCGTAACCAGCTGCTCCTCATCGTCGGGAATCCGTGAATGGGACTTGTGCGCGCGGTCGACGGGACGAGAATACGGAAAAATCGTTTGACAGAAAATCCGTCCCGTCAGTGAAAACGTGGCAGATCGTGGCCGGGTGTGCAGCGAACGGTGACGGTGACGTGCGGCCGACTGTTTGACGACTGACGGACTGACGACTGTTGAACGCCGCGCCGTGGCTGTACGGCCGCCGGCCGCCGCGATCCTCCTCCTCCTCCACCTCCTCCGCCGCAACCTCCTCTTCACTTCGCCCCCTCCATGATATCATCGTCGCGTACACACTCGCACGCATCGGCGGCGGTCGACCACTGCTTCTCGTGGGTATAGTCGCCGCCGACGGGGCGCTCCGGTCGTCGGCGAACACGTCGTGAGAATTCCGTTGGCCGAGATTTGTGTTTGAAAAAGTTTTTAGTTTTTTTTTTTTAAATTCTCAAACGATATTTTAGATTCTCATATAGCGGAATGATGAATGTATTGATTTTTCGATCAGTGATGTGTATTATGCTTCGTTTTTTTTTTTTTTTTTTTTGGTTTTCACCACCTTTTAGAACGGTAAAAATCCTCGACTTTGGCAGTGTCGGGTACTGAAATTTCGTGTATCTACTTTTTGAAGTGATTGAGAAAAAAAAACAATTAAGTATAAACGGAAATTTTGACGTAAAACCAGATTTCGTTTTATATTCTTACGATTCAAAACTTAATATTTGAAATATTCACCAAATATTCGTAATAACATTTACTGAACATGTTATAACTCATTTTGTGGTATTTATAAATATTTGAAATTATTTACTATATTTAGTTTTTATTTAAAATTATACCTACGTATGATTATATTATGATTTGTCCGTATATTGTCTGGTCACACAATTTTTTATTAGCGTTTAAAGTTAAAAGATTTATACAATTTGTTAAAATCACGAAAATATGTAAAGATTTTAGTAGTTAAAAATGCAAACAATTTTTAATTTTAACACAGACTTGAAAATTGTATACAGGATTTCTCATCATTTATTTTCCTGGAATTAAAAATAAAGCGTAAAGCCACAATTTGTACGAGCGATTGAAGTTCACACAATTTTATTATATTATTGGTATTAGGTATTACACGTAAATAAAGATTCCTGTTCGAATAACATTTGTTATTTAGTTATTTTGTTGTAATTCGAAATATATAACCATAGAAATTTAAAACATTCTACTTTTCTAAAACTAAAATTTTCTATAAACAATGAAATGTTTAAAATATTTAGATAGATTTTATGCTGTTTTTTATAAATAAATATTTATAAGCTTTTAACATTTTTAAGTGTTGAAAAAAATTTTAAGCCGGGTCGAAAATGTTGTAAATGTAATATATAATTTTACATATGTTTTTCTTAGAGTTATTTTAAAACGTATAAAATGTATATTCATGATTTTTTTTTCATAAGCGTTTGAAGTTCGAAGTTTGACAAATTTGTCAAACTCACGAAAACTTGCAAATTATTTATAACATTTTTAATTTTAATAGTTTAGAGTAATATACTAAATATTATTCGCATGGACTTAAAATTCTTCACCATTATGTATATTATTATTCACACAATGAAATATGCAAACTATTTAGATTCATTTAATGGTATTTATTTCATGAACCAATTCACATTGTTCTATTGTACGTTGATATTCACTTGCAATCACAGTTAGTAATATTACATATAATAATTACTGTTTAATTTGTGTTATTTATTTTTTCGCAAAAACTAATTCAACCGGCATTACTAATGAAAAAAAAATCAATTTATATATAGGTATAACAAAATATCCTTAGAAATATAGACTGATTCTCAGTTTCCACGTGTTTTTCATCGTAAACAATGATTCATCATAGAATTCAATTTTAGCACATCATTATAGTGACTTACTCAATGACATGTTACAATTTATAAGTTCAACCTAACCGGTCTGTTATCAATTTATTTTTCAAGTTTTTGGTTACCAAAAGTATTACTGAATTCTTCAAAATTAAGAATTTTCATCTAATTTAATAATAACCATATACGTAATTTTTTGGTAGTATTTTATAACGTAATAAGCAAGGCTTGGATTTATATGCATATACATATTTTTACAGTGATACAATAAATTAATTTAGGTAAGTGATTACTAATAACAAGAAGAAATTTACCTTGCATCATATTGGGGAAACTAATTCAACCATAATCATTTTAAATAATGAATAATAATAAACAAAGCCGACGTAATTCACAAAACAAGAATAAATAATAAACAATAAATTTAATAAAAAAAATAATTTAAAAAAAATTCTTGGTCAGTCTAATCCGTAAATTTTTTGACTAGTCTTTAATGAATTTATAATTTAAAAATCCCTATTTAGCCTATTTTACCAGTCTAGTTAGTTAAGTTTTGTATAAAAAAAATAATTTGAACATGTCATTTTTTTTTTTTTATGAAAAACTATTTAGGTATATATAAAAAAATTATATATACTTAAAACATACATGTACTAATTATAATTAAATTAATTGGTTTATCTATCTTCAGAAAGCTTATTAGTTTGTGTTGAAAGTAGAGAGTCATTATTTGTTATATAACATTATTATTTTTAAATATATATTATATTATATATAAAAGTACAAATAACAACAATTTTATAATTTACTTCAATATAAACGAAAAATAATTTTAATAATTATTCTTAAATATTCTTTAGGGTACCGATTTATTGATAAAATTAAAAGATTTTGAACCCTTATAGTAAACAAATGTTTAGCCTATACATTTTTTTTTGCATATTTAGTTTTTAAAAATGCAAATATGCTATGTTTTCAAGTTTATTTACTGAAATGTTGACTTTGGGACATTTTTACAAAATATAAAGTAATAAGCATATTTTTTTGTATGATTGATTCACTAGCCCATAGCGCGCGACAGTTAATATTCTACTTAAAAATATCAATGTACAAAAACAAAACGATAACAGTTCAAATTTGTTTAAATGATCTTGTAAATTCGATACAACAAACGATTAATATCAAAACTTCACATTAAAATTGGAGTTACTGAAGAACAGCGGAATATTGCTCCTCTCCCTTGAGACCACCGCCGGCCGAGTTTTCTACAGCGTCGTACGCGTCTTGTTTAGACTTGGACAACAACGGAAAATAAACAAAACACGGTATAGACGCGAAGATCGGTCTACCGACGAGTTGTAGCGAGCGCTACCCAAACTGACAACTATGCAATAATCATAATTTACAAATTAGAATATCGTCGGAATAGTACTTAATATGTTATAATTTATATAGGTTGACGTTTATCTTCGCACGCAGCAGCTATCGTCATTCGGATTTATTCAAGTGTGATTGTTAGTTTGTTGTTGTTGTTGTTGTTGTTGTGTTGTTGTACGTCCACGTTGCATATATAGGCAATGTCATAACGACGTCGGCTTTACAAGACACGATATTATTAAAGAATAATGAATGTTACATTATACATATAATGTGTGTAAATTTTATTTTTTTTGAAGTTTGTGCCGACTTATTGTGTATACGATTACGCGGGCCAGTTAACACCGCGAAACAAATCAACCGTATGTCTATAGAATAAAAAAGGAAGAATGGGTTCGATGGATTTATTTACCGCGTTTTCTCTTCTCTCGCCGTCTGTAGTTGGATGGGACGCCGCGTCATGCTTGTATGATGTAGACGCCCGCGGTGCAGTGTGTCATCGCACATAAAAGTAATAAGAAACAAGCTTTCAAGCCACGTAACGATATAGACTTATTGGAAAACCATTTTTTTTTTTTTTTTTATAGAAATACTATAATAATGTCTTTTTTAACGCTTATGAACAGAAACACGCATGTAAATTATTACGAATAATAACACGCATATAATGTTGTATATAATTATGCTCCAATACTTAACTCATATTGAAGTATTCATTAAGTATTTATGTCATTAAAAATATCCCATTATCTGATTATAATACTTTATATTACATCATATAACGACGTTATAGTAATTATTCACTAAAGTAATATTGCATCAAGGACGTTCCACAATCCGTGAATTCATTATAATTTGAAAATGTACTTTTCGAATGTTCGGTCGCGATTGTTAACTATTATTTAGTTTTATAATATTATACACGATATAATATTAACAGGTATAGGTATAAGTCCGAAGTCGACTAGAAAGCAGAACCACCCGCGTCCGTCTAGCAAAAAGCAAACGATATAATATCTCCTAACAGGGAATCTATATAATTTAAGCATAATACCGATTCTATCGATCAGCGATTGTGCATATTCGTCATTACTCAATTCCATAGATTTATAAATAACATAAAAATGTACACTATAGATACACTAATAAATTATAATGTAATTACTGAATGAAATAAAGTGACATAATATACTATGCATAATGTATACGTATAATATTTATGTAGAATATTATGCGTATTCGTTTAAATAAGATGAAGTAGATATCAAAAAAAAATCTATACATTAATAATTATTTTATCAGGCGTTTATACGTTTGTTACATTTAATATTAATTTTAGTTAAATTATTGTTCGATATAAGTATTTGTTAATATTTCGTATAAAAAATTCTACGGGGTGATTATTTTAGTCAAAATAAGCTTGAGCGTATATTTTGAAGAAAATGTTAAAGAAGACGATTTTTAAGAGTTGCCAGAAGTAGGAGATTTAGTTCCCTTGTGTCTCCACTTTAACCCCCCGTTAAAGTATTTTAAGTTTTTATAAGAGCAGCGGAGTAGCATAGTGGTAGGTACCTTACAAAATTTTTGCTACTGCAGTCTTACATAAATTATAAATACTTGTAACTAATTAACTATACTAGGTAGTTAAAAAGTTCGATATTCATACTCATACAACATAATTCACAAAAAAACATATTCTGCTATGGAATATGAAATTAAAAATGTATTCCGTTGTTCAAAGAGTGAACTTTTTCAAAAATGTTGTATTGTAATTACTTCAAATAGATAGGTATTACATTAAAAAATATTTTGAAAAACCTTAATTCTTTTTGAGATAGTAACAGTGTTTCTTTTTTAAAGAATTTTTATTATACATATATCTTTGATAAATAATAAGTGACAAATATAAATTAATTTTTATATAAAAAATTATGAAAGATATATCCAATTTTTGATAGCATTCTATAGTTGTAGTGAAAATTGTAAATTTAGTTTATTTTGAAGTCGAAAACATGACACACACTATTGGTTTTTAGCCAAAGTTGTTATTTGTTTTCAAACATTAATTAACGAAACCCTATTTTGGCCCTATCAATGTATGTCTATAATAGTGTGCATGGGTAAACTATAATGTATAATATGTTAGTGTAGTTAGTAAGTTACTACTCAAAGTTATCGTTTCTTTAACGAGAATTCAAAACCTTTGTTGATATTCGTTTAAACTTTATAACATAATACCTTAGCTATAGGTACCATCTTGTACATAGTCTATGGCTGGATTACCGTTATATATTTTGTATCTATAAACGAGACGGAGAAATTAAACGGTACGGGACTTCTCGTTTTTCTTGAAAAATCACTTTCACGTCTGAGTAAACAAATACGCTCAGTGAGAAGAGTAAGACGCATATAGAAATAGATAAACATCATGACATAAATATAAATCCCATTTTATAAGGGTTGAATGTCAAGATTTACAAGATTTAGTGAAGTATCTATCAGACTTCACGTGAACTTATATTTGATTTTTTTTAAAATTGCATATATTATAGTTATTAATTTATTATACTAATTATAGTAATTATAAGAATAGATATTACATAAATTTAAATTTCTATATAAAGGGACATTATAATATAGTTTTTATTAAATTATATTTAATATCATAGTAATAATGAAATCGATAGTTAGATTTTTGAACTTATAATGTCTAATATTATGATAATATTAATATTTATTAATATTTCAGTTAACTGAATTCATAGTACTGTAGGTATAAGTAAACTCAAATATTATAATCTAGTAGAAGAAATATTTACAGACAGAAAAAAAAACATAAACTCCATTGTAAAATAAATACATTATTCACACCGCCTAGAATTTAAAATATGTGTTATACTAATTAAACATTTTTAAAGTTGGTTTATTAAAAAAAATGTTTATAAAGATTATAGAAGTTAAAAATGTATTGTTTTTTGTTTGTTTTGGATTTTAAGATATGTTTACTAAATGCTTATTTAAACTTCTCAGCAATATAAAGTATTTATATATAATTGTTGGATGTAAGTGATAGGCAATTACTAATCCTATTTTCAGTTTGTTTGTATTTTATAAATCATTAGAAATTACTGGAGTTAAATATTACTGCAAGCTAATTTTTTGTAATTGTTAAAGCTAATGATTGGGGCGTGGGGGATTTGCCAGTTTCCCGGGCATGTACCGTTTCCGCCTATTTAAAAAAAGTTCGATTCCCGTTTCTGCTAATATACTTGCTTTATTTGATTGTTATTTAAGTTTTAACTTGATATAATTGTACTTTGTTTGTATGACAACATTAAATATTGAAAATGGATTCCGGGGAACATAGACATTCCCGGAAATGAAATGGCTGACCAAGAAGCCCACAATGCAATCGTCTCTACATCAACTGCAACCATAAATTCCATCACATTCGCAGACGCAAAGAACGAAATTAACCTACTCACAAATAACAAATGACATTCTTACCGGCGAACACTTAACACTAAATTAAACAGAATAAAAAATAATATCAACCCGTGGAAAAATCTCGATCTCAATAGAAAAGAAGAAACCATAATAAACCGCCGCCAGATTGGACACACACACACACCTAACGCACAGCTACTTGATGAGTAAAGACGAACCTCCACTTTGCGACTCGTGCATTGTTCTTCTAACTGTCCAACCATAAAATCAACGAATGTCACAAATACAATCAGTATCGAAATCAATTTCACATTTCTGAACAAATTTGTCAAGCACTTGGACCAAACCAACAGTACTACGTAAACAACTTAATTTTATTCTTAAAAAAAAACACAATTGTATAATTTAATTTAATTAAAAAAAAAAATGTAAATACCAACAATGTAACCACAAAATTCCTATACTAATAGCCTAGTTGTCGATGAATTTGATGATTAATAAAAAAAAAAATAAATAAATAAATAAAATTGAAAAATATATTAATAACTAATAACTCAAATAAAAAATACATAATATTTTGTCAGTTATAATAAATATAATAATAAAGCAAAAGTTATCTACTTATAAATACATAATATTTTATCATAATTTTAATAAATATAATAATTAAAATAATTAAAAAGTCATAATATTTATAATATTTATTTAACATAATTAAATGCAACACTTTTAACGTACAAATACGGGATATTAGTTTATTTTTAAAATCAGTATAGAAAATTTTTAATTTTGACTTCTTTAAATGTACCAATTAGATCCAATTTACTACCAGAATTATTAAAGTTGAAAATCAAAGCATTTTTCTATTTATAGTGTGCATACAAAAATTATTATTAGAAAAAAAACACACATTATTGTTACATCAATACAACTGTTTGAAAATTGATTTCGTCTATAATATTATGTAAATAATATATTTTTTATACAAATTAATATAACAATAGTACGTGTCCGCAACGAAGAAATAGGAAAATTATTCATTATGTATTATTTATGAATAAAGTTTAATTGAAATACGTTAATCTAATCATAAGTCAGCAGGAAGTTGAAAGTTTTGGTTTAGAAATATTTAATGTTATGGACTATAGAAGGCACAGACGTCCTTTATTTTAACTGATTTTCTTGTGTCCTTTGTAACAATAGCAAAAGAGCTAAAATGTCGTGAATAATGTTCAATTTAACATTTTTTTTTTCCAAATTGCTATACTAAAAAGCTGGTTATTATCATTGTAAACACAAAACAATCGTCATTTAGTTTGAATTTAATATATTATACTCTAACCATAGTTTTTAAAACCACAGTAATTTTCAGGTTAATCCTCATTAACTATCGAAGTCAGAAATAACGATGAATTAAGAACAGAACTTAATTTTAATATCGTACATCAATTGAATAGCTTCTAACAACTATTTTTAATACTTATAAACGCCCTAATACCTCATTAATTTTTAATTGTGTTACATTATTTTATTTTAAAGTTAACTATTTATGTAAGTCGAAAAAAAATGTCGAACAAAAAAAGTATTACCAAAAGCTTTCCGAATTCATAGATTTTATTTTTCACAAATCTATTGAATTATTTAATAGAGTGATTTTTTATCAAAATAAATATTACTAAATATCTAAAGGTTAATTTTAATAATTATAATTTAGTTTTAATTTTTTGTTTAGTTTTTTTAATTTAATTTAGATTTTAATAAAATCAGCTAAAAAAACATTTTATAAAAACTCTTTTTTTTTTGTATTTTCTTAATAGTCACACTGTATTAAAAGTTCTGTACAATTTTGAACATCAAACAAGGTTATAACTAATCTAAAATAACCATGGAAAATTGTGGTTGGTTTTAAAATCACTAATTTAAAATTTGATGAATTTTATTTCAAAATAAATCAAATCAATTTTTTTTGCGGTAAATAGTAATTGATAATAATTTACGCTCTGATAATAATATACTATCAAATGTTTTCTATAATTTTATTATATTTAAATATAGTTTTAGTATTGTCCAAAGTGTAACAGGAAATTAATATTTTATTTTTATTAAAGTTATCGTTATTTGTCTTAAAATCACCTGTATCACAGTAAATTTAAAAACCAGCTATGTTAAAAAAAAACTAAAAAAATGTTGGCTTAAAAATAGCCATATGATAACATTGGCAACGAGATAAGCTATATTAAAACCATAAATTGATAAATCTTTATAAACCTTGTAATAATCTTTTTATACACTCCGAAGTTAATATTTAACATCTTGAATTTCTACCTCGTCAGAAATTTGATAAAATTGTCACAAAATAGGTACTAGATAGTGACCAAAACATTTGACAGCGAGGACGTCCGTCAATGTGTTAAAATTTGATTTTCAAAATTATCCTGTATTTTTATATCGAGGATCTGAACACTCTAAATATATGTATTCGTTTGTGCCCCTCCTTCGTCTGTACGGTCTCGCGGAGAGAGAATCTTTCTGTATTATATAATATATAATATGCACTCATATTCGTTTTAAAACATTTTTACAATATACTTTCCTTGACATTTTTTATATAAAAATAAAAGTGAAAAAATATTTTAGGTTTAATATGGAAACATCAGTGAAACTGAACCACATAGTATATTATATTTTGTATGAACTAAACGGAATATATTCAAAAACGATTTCGTTCATTTCACTTATTCGCCGTCTTTTGAGTTGAATGCAGCAGCAGCATACGGAAACACCCCATAAATAGTTATAAACATTAAAATACGCTGTACGTATAATATTTCGTATAATATAATATACAGAAACCTAAAATAAATAATAAGTATTTGAAAAATTAATAAAATCGTTGTAATGATATAGACTTCGTAGAATAATAGTATAATATTATAAATGAATAATAATTATTATTAGAGATGGGAATATATTGCCCTAAAATACCACCAAAAAATAATAAAAATGCTTTAATGTTTTAAAGATTTAAAATAATGTACTCAAATTTTTAATTTTAAACCAAAAAATATTTTTTAATTAAAGGTAATAAAAAGTTTTGGAAGACTACACAATTTCCAATAATTTACGTGGACTTGAAATCAAACAAAATAATTATTCTTATTTAATTTTCCGTCGCGAATTAAATATCGATTTTTACGTCTTAAACCGTTCGAAAAATTATGATTTATAATATTTGATTAGGTAAAATCTTTATTAGTACGTTAAAAAGTTACTTTTTAAAACAAAAATCTTAAAAGTTAATTTAAAAACCCAGGATATTTGTGTTAAATCTTAAATACCTCAAAAATTCTAAAATGATTTTAAAAAATTAATAAAATTACCTTAAAATTAAAAACAGTCAAAAAAAAAATTACAATAAAATGCAAAATAAACTGTTCTGGTTCAAAAACACTTGAAACGCATACGTTATAAAACGAGCATCGTGTAAATCTAGTTCTGGAAAAAAAATTCAAATTGCATCGAAATCCCAGCCCTAATTATTATACTATATAATTTATGTAACATCTATAACATTTAATGTTGTGGGTAAACATTGTGATATCAATGTAATATTTTGTCTGCAGCGTTCAATAAACTTAATATTATGATGTATTGTATCTACATATATAATATTTAATAATATTATAATGCATTGCGTACACGGACGAAGTGTCGAAAGTTTTCCTGCCGTCAGGCGTTTTTAACGGAAAATGTCGTCGACGTGCGTTCGCCGTCGTGCTCTGATAATATATATATATTGTATAGTGACGGTATATACATTTAGTGTCCCTTGGACCCTGTTATAATACACCAAAAATAATATAAGGAAACAGCGGTTTCATTATTTTATATAGGATTTTTTTTATTTGACGTTTTTATTAAAAAAAAGTTATTCAAAAAGAGAATTTTTCAAACAAGTTATTTTAAATTGCAGTTACAATTCCAATAAGTTCTGCAACATGTGAACGCAGTTTTTCAAGCATGCAACAAATTAAATATTAGCTGAGGAGTTTATTTCAAATATTTAAAGGGATGTTGCAAATGTCGTAAAAACAAAATCAGCGTTATATAAATACTGCACAAAAATAAAAAAAAAATAGTTTTAAAATTAGTTTAAATTATACATTTATACGATTATATTTGTTATAACTTGTAAAATATTAGATATATAAATATATTGAGTCATAATAAGTCAATTATTTAGATACTTTGTAAACATGCGGGTTAGTGAGATAGGTGTACATAAGTTCAGCACCCCCTAAAATAATAGTCTAGTTCTTATGGGAAACTCGAAGTGGAATTAGATAAATAATAATTTTAATTAATAAAATCATCGTACCTAATAATGATACGACTTCATAGAATAGTATTATATTATATACGAACAATGATTGTTTTATACTATATATGTAACGTCTATAACAATTATGTTGTGGGTAAATATTATGTTATCAATATAATATTTTATTATACCGTCTTTGCAGCGATCAATAAGCTTAATATTATTATATATTGTATCTATATAATATTTAACAATATTATTGTAATGCATTGCGTACACGGACGATGTGTACCCGTCGAAAGTTTTCCTGACTTCGGGCGTTTTTAACGGAAAACGTCGTAGACGACGTGGTCTGATAATATACACATTGGGTAGTGACGGTATATACATTTAGTATAATTTACGACTGAAAATACGTGGCTCAGTGTACAGAATATTCAAACAATGTATTTGGGGAAACTTGATGTTGGATTAGATAAATAATAAGAAATAATAATAATAAGTACTTATAAAACCAATAAAATCACCGTATTGATATCGATTTCATAAAATAGTATGATATTATATACGAACAATAATATTTATTATTAATATTATACAAAGTCACTTATCGCCATTAACATCAATATTTTGGAAACATGGCAGAAAAATTGGAGCGATGTTCCTCTTATAAACAAATTAAGAAACGTAAAGTCTCTCTCGTCGAAAAATGGAATGAAAAGTGACTTGAAGGGAATTTCAAGCCTAAAAAGAAGAGACGAAGTTTTTATCACCCGTGTCAGAATAGGCCACACGCATCTTATCAACTACTTCCTTAACTCCAAAGAATCTGCTCCAGTATGCGACATATGCAAAGAAAACCTCTCGATCGACCATATCGTTAATAGATGTCCAAAATACACCGAAGCACGAACAATTTTCAACAAACCCACTTCTCTCGGTGAAGAAAACACTGAAGCAAGCTACCAATTTTTCTATATCATTAATTTAAGCAAAACATTGTAAATAACTGTAAATATTTCAACCTTACCTCTGTGTTTTAATTGCAGGCTAACAACTCTCGATACCGAGGACTTACTTTAAATCAAAACAATAATTATTATACTATGTACAATATTTAACGTCTATAACCTTTAACGTTGCGGGTAAACATTATAATATTAATATATTTTAATTTCTCAGCGCTCAATAAGCATAATATTATTATGTATGTATAATATTTAATAACATTATTATAATACATTGCGTACACGGACGACGTGTCGAGAGTTTTCCTGCCGTCGGGCGTTTTTAACGGAAAACGTCGTCGACGACGTGCTCTGATAATATATATATATATATATATATATATTGTATAGTTTGACGGTATACACATTTGGTATTATGTACGGCTGCGGCTCAGTGTACAGAAATTTACTTGGGAAAACTCAAAGTGGGATTAGACACGACGAGCAGCCGAAGCCCGTGATGTCGTCAGACTGCTAAGGATTTGTGTCCCGCAGTATTGTAATGCTGCTGCACGTATACATACAAAACACAAAATATATAATACATGACATAATAATATCGTGTATAGGGTGAACGGTGGTATTATGTTTTCCGACCGGTGCTTGTAATTTCAAAAATAATTTTTAATTACGTATTTTAATATAAAACGGAATACCGACTGTTTTTCTATAGAGTCACGGATAAATATACCTACCCCTTATTGTCGCACATTATTACCCATTTTTGTTAAAACAATTAATACTTCGCGAAGTAATTTATTACTGTTCGCCGCTGAGAGAATCACGCTGTACGTATATCTGTATATTATGCATTTATACCTATTAATTTCCCTTTGCCAACAATTGCGAACCGGCACTTTTGGGTAATCCTCAGTTTTAAGCAAAATCAATATTATAATATAATATTATTATATATTTTATGATATTATACTTAGGTGGTAAATCGGTTAAAACTTACTTGCGGGATGGTTAAAAATTAATTTAATTATATATTTATTGTAAACATAGAAATATATAATGCGACGGCACTGTGTAGTACTATAATGTGGGTATATATATATATATAGGTAATGAATATTTAAAAAAAAATCGTATTCTAACCATGATTCGAGTTGGATTTTTTAACCTGACTATCAATGCAAAAATAATAAACCCGACTTAACTGCATCCTATATACCCACGACTAAAATTGATGAGATCTAAACTTTCTATATTTTCATTTCCACGTGATGTGAAAAATTTATGTAAAGTAAAAGTAACTACAGTAGATTCCATGATTTAAACTTTTTTTACCTATGTAAAGTAAAAAAAAAACTAATTATTCAGGGGAAGTCATTTTGCCGTTTATTATGTATAGTACGTTTTGAGTGTAACTCATCAATTCACTGTAATGGATATGTTAAATTAGAGCTCAACGATAATGATTACATATGAAAAACGATTATTCATAAAGGAGATGATTTATCAGTCTCGATATTTATAGGATATTTTATTATTTGTTCATAATTATTTATTACTAAATATAGCATAAAATAAATATAATAATTATTATAATTTTATATAATTTTATTTTTTTTTTAATTAACTTTTAAATTAAAAAAAATTATAACTTATAAGTATTAAGTACTGTCTAGAACGTACGTAGTAGAGCAGTCATGTAAATAAGTTCGTGGTATAAATATTAAAAAGCTTAAAATTATTGAAAATTGCACGAGAATAGAAACTAATAAATAATAATATACGTAATAGCGAAAAATTTTAAGTTCGAATGATTAATGTTTTTTGAATAACAACAAAATAATTGTACTTGTATAATGAAAGAATGCATTGATAAATTGTATTATTTTTTTTATTAAATAAAGTCCATAACATTAACGGTCATTGGACAAACATTAAGTTATAGTATTTACAAAAAAGTTATTTACACATATTGTACATTAAAGTATTTACAAAAAGTTAGTAATATGAGTTGTACATTAATTTGAAATAAAATAAATAATTAACATTAAAATATAGTGTTTAGATTTTGTGGAGCAGTTTTGTGTTGAGTAAAAATTCCAGAGTGGCTCTAACGTTGCATAGGTCTGGATCTTGGAAAGACGATATGGCCGAAGTGATTATCTCATTTCCTTTTCGAAACACCGATATTCCGTGAATACGTGTTATAAAATTATTTACAATAATAATGTTCTTTTTTCTGTTTGTATACACGATACAAGTAGTCAAAATAATGCTTAGATTTTCTTCATTAATAAAAAAGTGAATTTAGATGGTACTGTTAAATGCAATTTTAGAAAATTCCCAATCATTTTTAAAAGCATCGAGAAAAAAAAAATAATTAAGGATAAACAGGAATTTTTATGCAAAACTGATTTTTGACAAAATCGATTTTGTTTTTTAGAAAACTTAAAAAGAAATGACTGTAGATACATGCAATTTTCACCAATTGTGTATTTAAGCATTTTCTATACACAATACAATTTTCAATATTTTTTGACTTTTTTAAAGCTATTTATAGACATAAAAAACGTTTTAATTTCTTTATTTTTTTTAAGTTGTTCAATATTAGGATGAATATTAACCGAAAGTGCACACCGCATATTGTGTAAGGATCAAAGCGATTTCTGTATTTTGATTTAATGACGGGTAAAGCAGAAAACCCAGCTTCACATAGGTATGTTGTTGGAAATGGCAATAAAGCTTCTTTTGATAAAATAGGTTGGTCTTTGAGACGTGCCCAAAATTGAGTGAGGCACTTTTGTGAAAAAAATTTTTTTCAAACTTGGTTGGACTGAAGGTCAAGAAGTTCTTTTCGAAAACTACAAACATCCTCACCGACTTCGAAGGCAGAAACTTCAAATGGATTTCTCTTCCAACCGAATTTCCTAAATTCTACATTTTGTAGTACGCGCCGATTGAGTTGAAACTGCAATTTTTCCAAACGTTCATGGTGATACTTCCGCGACCCACAACAAAAACCTCCACGACCCTAATTTAAGAACCGCTGGTTTATACTTAAATGGGTACCTCCGCGCGTGTACACAGCAGGTGCAGTATGTCCGCCGCCGCCGCCGCAGGATACACAAAAGGCACGTGTTAGATATACGTATTGCGGTCAAAAAGTGATGACCTCGTTAAAAGACGAGCGGGAGAGGGTGAGAAAAAAGTGGCTTCCGCGTAAATTATAAATAAATCGAGTTTTCGTATGCTAGTCGCGGTCGTTCTGGCGGCGGCGGCGGATATATATATATATATCATGCAAAATTCATCTGATCTTTTTCTACGGTATAATAATCCAAAGGAATGTGTGTGTGTGTGTGTGTGTGTGTGTGTGTGTGCGTGTGTCTGCATCTTGCGAACGAGCGAGCAAACACTGCTGCAATTGCTATAACGGAAGAAATGCGAGTATGATGGGAATTTTTTAGCGAGCTAGGGGCACCGGGTTCGTATTTTTTTATTTTATTTTTTTTTTTATTCGGTTTTTCGTCTTTCGAAAACTGAACAAGACACGTTCTCACTACACGCGTACACACACACACTCGAGTACGCGTGTGTAAAATATGTGTGCACGCGTTTCGTTTCATCCGACTACTGCAGCGAGTGAGAGAATAATATTATAATTACGTACGTCATGCGTCGTTGTATGCGAGTCACCAAGAAAATAGGTAATAATAATAATAATAATAATAATAATTAGAGCTTGGAACTTAATGTGCTTAAAAAGTACTAAATAAGCATGCACGCGTGCACTTAAAAAAGTACAAATATGCTTTAAGAATATACGCTTATTTTTTTTTTTATTCACAATTTTTATAAATACGAACATTTTTTAGAATTTTTTTTTTTTATGTTATTTAGTTGTTACTAAATATTTATTATTAAAATCAGAAAATTTTATTTCTAATGGGGATTTAAATAAAATAATAACTACAGTAGGGTCTCGATAATTCAACATAGACTAATTCGAAAGACGCGATAATCCGAACGAGCTTGAGAATTATCGCATCGCTATAAAATTTGTCGATTACGTTTGTACATGGCACATGTACGTTGTTTAGATATGAGACGTTAGATATGAACGCCCATTACGTTCGTCAGTTGTGTGTATATAAACATCGTATTTGAAATATTTATTTGCGTATTTTTCTTAAAATGGCTCCACATAAGCAAGTTACATTAAAATTACAGTTAAAAGTAATAAAGTGCTTTGAAAAAAATCAAACTTAATATGTCGTTTTTAACTTGGCTAACTGTTAGTTATCTGTCTCGTCACATCTGATTAAAATGTCATGGAAAAACCTTAGTCCACACCTGGTTGCTGTGAACGAAACCACTGAAGTTCAGGAGGGCAGCATTATTCTCACCCCACTTTTAGTTAAGTTTGCTCCAAACACAGCCATCATTGAAGATGAAATTCAACAGTGGGCATCGGGAGCCTGCGATGAAGAGATACAGCACCAGGAAATTTTAACTGATGATGAAATCATGCATACCGTGACCAAAGAAGATATCGAAAAGGAAGAAGATGATGAATTTTTGTCTCCTTCAAAAATATCTGCTTCAGAAGCCACAAAAGCGTTGAATATGGCCATCCAATGGGCTGAACAAAACGTTGAAAGCTGCGAAGAACTAATGTTGCTTAGTCGTTTACGGGACAAGACATTTAATCACCAAATAGGAACCAGAGTACAAAAAAAAAAAAATATCAATATTTTAAATAATAAGGTTCATATTATGCAATAAATATTATATTAACTAACTGGCTATATATGCATACATATATAATTATAATCATTTTTTTGTATTCGCTATCTTATTAAATTACGAGTTTTTACAATGTTTTTTTAAGTCATAGGTAATCCGAACGACCCCTTTCCCCAATCTCGTTCGGATTATCGAGACCTTACTGTAGTAAAAACTCTTAAGATAAAAATATACATTCGGAATGTATTATTTTTTTGCTAAATTTTCAAATTGTATTATAAACTTATTTATTAATCATTAAATACGATCTCTAAAAACGGGTAAAATCCAGTAATATACTCTCAAAACTACAAAATCACTAAATATACAAAAATATGCATTATAAATTTTTAATATTTTTTTCGTAGTGTCGTGAAATTAATTTCAATCTTACTCATCTTATAGTCCCAAAAATACATGCAAATGCAACAACTCCAGAGCTCTAACAATGATAATAGTTAAAGACAGACAAACGGTTTAAAGCCACGTCTACCGTGGTGCATATTATGTGCATATAATATGACGTAAAATGATGCATAATAATAATAATAATAATAATAGTAATATGCCCCCGAACTACGTGTGTGTGTGTGTATTCCAAGAAACTGGTGAAATTTTTTTTCGTTTAGAAAATTTCGATGACACGCTGCTGTCGTCAATACTATGCGGTCGCGATGTCGATTTCGATAAAACAGACGTTAAAATAATAAAAGTATTATACGTACACGCCGGACGGATCGCACTTTCTCGCAAACGTTGCTCCCGCTGCGGACGAGCGGCAAACGTAGGTACACACCTACCTATTAAGTATAAAAATAAATTTGACTTCACTCTGCAGCAATACATATATATATATATATATATATATATATATTACCGATAAGATAACACGTCCCAGATCCATTAATAATCGGACGTCTTTTAAATGTATAAACCGATTGCGATTCGTATACGGTTTAAAATAATAATAATAATTATTGTTACGAACAACGAGTGAAAGTCAACATAACTTTCTTGTAAGTATGATTTGTATGTGTGTGTGTACGACGTGTTACTACTACAATTCGCTCGTACACACACTGTATTTCTATTAGTTTTTTCATAACCTATTATTATCGTATACGTTTTTTTTTTTTTGTTCCGACCGGAAGTATAATAGAATGCGTTGTATCCAATAATATACGCGAGTATACGTTTTTCTCATCTAAACAGTTTAATTTTATAATATTTATACGTTTACGTGCCTGCCTGTTTTGAAACACGCGTTTCGTATCACACATTTACACTTATGTAATAATAACAAACATATAACGTCGAGCAATAATAATTGCGTTCTTGTTAGTGCTATAACATCGCACTATCACTATCTACCGTATTGTTTTCTTTACAATCTGTAGTCGTTGGTAAGCTGTTCAGTATTTGTATAACATTTGAAATAATTGTTTAGTATAATATAACGAGAACACTCGATTTAAATCAAACTCGTTTTCGGCCTTCAGACATTTCGTTAAAAAAAAAAAAAACGCGTTTATATTTCAAAAATATCAAGTAGGATAGAATGCAGTCATCGATAGAAACGAAACACGACAGTGTGTATTTGCGGATATTTTCACGTGGACCTAAATACTCATAGGTACATTTATAATTTACAAAACACCGGCTCGGTTTGTATTAAGAATTAATAGGTGTTGTGTGTACGACGCGACTTAGTATGAATATGTACGTTTTGATTTATCTACCTATAGATCGATTGATACGCTTTGTACAACAGTTTTAATTATTTCCAGTTTTGCTAATGGAATATTAATGACTTACGAGAACGATTATTTAACTTTAAAATTAAAACCTAGATATTTTATGAGTCACATATAAAAATAATATAAATTATACAACAGTTTCGTTTAGAGTGGGTGGGGTGAGGGTGTCATATCACCCTTTTATTTTGGTAACTGATTTTTCATCAACACAGAAAAAATCAATAACATTTTTTGTTAAAATAAAAATTCATGTTTTCATTTTTTTGTATGTGGATTTTAATATTTCATTTAAGTTAAGTTCATTGGTCATAATAAAATATGTGTTAAAACATCCACAGTATAATCAACTTCTTAAGAAAAACGGACCTGTACAATCAAACTTAACTTAAAAGAAAAAACTTTAACTTGTAACTATTTAATAATTGTAAAATTGTAAATGCCTTGTAAAATTTTAAACTAATAACCTTTGTCATTGATGTTTTTAATGATTGATAGAAATCAAAAAATGTGATTAAGCAATGTAAGCCACCACATGGTGATTTAATGTGGTAAAAAACAGCCAAATAAATAGTTGAAGCAATCAGTGAAGATAGGTTTGTTAATACGCTAGATAAAAAAATAATAATTATGCTCTTTGTCATAATATTTATATAGGCATACATATAAATTCATATTTGTAGTGCTTAAAATAATTAGGTAAATTTATATAGAATTAATTCTATATTTCTTTCGATAGGATAGCTATAAATTAAAATACACGATATTAGAAAGAAATTCCTACCAATAATTGATTGAATTGTTATGTGCTGATAATGGCCGGTCGGATGCCCCAAGAAATTGCCAAGACAATGTTTCAAGGCAACATTTTTGAGTTGATGTTATCATAACAACGGCTTGTTTGAAGTATCTATATGATCGTCATTATATGAATGCAATAGATTTATTAATTTGAATACAACTGACGTGTACATTGTACCCAGCGTATTACATTTTTGGAGCATTTTTACTATCACGTTTGTTTTTTTGGTAACATGTTTTTAGAATTTCTTGTTTCATTGTTCATTGTCAAATATTTGAAAATTTTTTAATTCTGATGTGTGGACATGTTGCAGGGATATCAGTTTATAAATTGTGTGTGTGTGTGTGTGTGTGTGCGTGTGTATTCTTTTTTAAATACAATTCCGAGGTAGTGCACTCGAGAGCTCTAAAGGTTTCGTATGACAACTCTGTAAATTGGAAATTAGATACGTAGGATATTTTCAACATAAATTTATAAAAATACATAATGTGTAAGTGCCACATATGGGAATAGTCGACATGTAAATTACATATTGTTTTAAATGTGTTTTTGTCAAAGAAGTTGAAATTGAATCTCCTCAAAGCAATGCATAACAGTATTGTATTTACACATATACTCTATACGTATATATCGCACACGATAATAATGCACCCGACACGTTAATTAGCATAATATAGCACGTATACATGACAAACATAATATTTCTGTGTGTGTGTGTGTGTGTTTCAAAAAATATTTCATTTAATAATAAAACAGGATATAGAAATTTATTATTTTGTACCGAACTATATAAATCACGGACACGACAATGTTCTTATAATATCGATGTTTTAGATTTTGAGCAATTGATGTTTCTGTAGTACAATGATGTGTGTTTTTTTTCTTTTTTTTCTTTGTTGTATAAACAACACATTAAGTTTGTAGTCAAAATATTGCTTTGATTTTCAACTTAGAGAGTGGTGGTTTCTGATATATAAATTGGATCTAGTTGGTACTCTTAAAAAGTAAATATTGATATAAATCCTAGTTGTTTTTAAAAGCATAAAATATTAAGAAAAAATGGGAAATTTTACTCGAATCCAGTTTTTGACAAAATCGATTTTGTTTTTTTGTAGTAACTCAAAATCAAATAAACGTAGATACTTAAATTTTTTATTGAATGCTTGTATAACCATTTTCCATTTAAGATGAATCGTTCAAAATATTATAACTCTTTTCAGCTATTTATTGGCAATTGAAATTTTCAATTTCATTTTTATTTTTTCTACATATAGTTGTTGGTGAACATTTTCCTATTAGGTTAAAAAGATTGAAAATTTAATTCAAGGTTCCTCATAACTTGTTCATATACTAATTAAAAGTTAACTAAAGGTTAGAATTTTAACAAAATCACCAAAACTTATTTTGATTTAGAAATTCATAAAAAGATTTTTTTTATATCTAAAGTTTGAAAGTATATTAAAATATTTCTCATAAGTTTTTCTATCTTTATCAAAAAAATATGTACTGAAACTTCACATTAATTTGTTATGTGAGTTTGAAGTTAAAATTTTTACGACATTGATTATTTACTTGTAAATTAAGGCCCCTGGTGCTGGCTATTTATTAAGGAGCAAATTATTGGCAACCTTATTCACATATTGTTTTAGCAATACACGATTTTGCGAACCTGTTGTTGTGTAAATGATTATTAGTGTGAGAGAATCACTATACTACTATCTGTACATGAACGACGCAAACGCACTCGCCGGTGCATGTCATAGAACTAACAAATAACGAATTATTAGTTGTTCATATCAACAGATGTAAATTACTTTACGGGAATATGGATAACTCTTTGTCAATTGAATATTTTCAGATAACTTATTTTTTAATTGATAAACAATATTTTTAGCTTGCATTGAACTCAGATTTTTTATTTTATTTTAAATAATGATATAAGATAATTTGTAAAAAAGGCTTAAAATTGTCTTTTTTTTAAGACTCATTTAGAAGTTTGAGATTAAAATATTAAAAAGCGAGGTTATATGCAGACTATAAAATATTTCTCTCTATTAGTCAAAAAAAAAAAAAAATAAATAAATAATTAAATTTGATTGATTCTATGAGTCAGGATCATTATTTCCGTAGAGTATGCTCTTGAAGACAAAATGGTATTAGCGCCAGATGCTTTAAGAATTTCATTATTTTATTGTAAATTCAAAAACGATTAATCATAAATACCATAGAACATTTTAATCAAATATTAAGATTAGCATTTTTTATATGGAGTATAACTTTCAAAATATGTTGACTCTTTTTGAGATATTTATATGGTTTTTAATTTTCAATTTTTTTAGTTTTTTATCTTTAAATATCGATAAGCAATTTTTCGATGGATGAAAAAACTTGAACATTTTATATAAGGTTCCTTAAAAATTGTTATAATAGTAGTTTAAAAATATTAATAATACAAAATCACTGTTTTTTTACAAGCATTTAAAGTTTAAAGAAAATTGGTCAATATAATCACGAAAAATTGCGAATTATTTTGTAGTTAAAAATGTAAAAATGTTCAATTTTTATTGTTAAGGGTTGAAAATTTAAAACAAGGTTTTTCATAAGTGGTTAATATTGTCCCAAAAAATCTAAAAAAATATTATCGCAGTTTTTTTTTTAATAATTATTTGAAGTTCAAATTAGATATTTAAACGAAAAATAACGATTTTAATTGTTTTGACGTAGGAAATTTATTATATATTATTCGTGGGTGCTCACACATAAAAATAAATTAAATCTACCATTTTACTGAAGTTTAATAATATAAAATAAAATACTTTAACAACATTATTATCATAAAATATACTTAATAATACACCTAGGCCTTTTTTGTTTCATGTCATCCTTAGCCACTAGTATCCAGAACTGTGTTGCCCTAACATCAATAATATTGATGTTTTTTTTTTTTTTAATTGTCTAATATATTATATTAGACAATTTGAACTGTATATATATTTTTTTAAAAATATAATTATATACATTCATTGAGTAGCAAGATTCAATAAACAATAACAGATTAAATTTATAAATTAAAAAGAAAAAAAAGGAATTATAAAAAATTAATGAAAAATTTGAAACTGATAGTTTTTACAAATTTGGAGAAATTTAGGGTTGATGGTAGGGTTGATAGCGAGTCGCATATTGTCTTTTAAAGTTGTTTTTATGAGTCTTTGGTGTTTTTTGTTTTAATATTTGTGAATATACTAAATCAATAAATAATTATCTTGTTCTTTTTCCTTTTTCGTAGATATTTTATGTTACCTCTATGATGGATTCATGTCCCCCTTGAGTGACATGTCACCCCGTTTGAAAACTACTGACCTAGGCTGAGGCGTTTGCTCTGAATCGTTTTTTGTATACGACAATAATAATAATATATCCACTTTTCCGCCTTTTTTTTTAGATTCTGAGCAGAGCGATGAATGAATTGATTTTACAATGTTGTGTTTTTCTTTTAAATTTTTTTTTTTTTTTTTTTTGTATTCGAACCGTGAAAGCTGTATGACTG
>JACXSJ010000428.1:270865-289579 GCA_014851325.1 Pentalonia nigronervosa | reverse complement strand
CATATTCCGATTGACCGGTGTAACAGAAGTCGTGGTATCATTCACTACCATTAACCATCTACCGGGAGAATTTCAAGTGTTCAGCCGAGCTCGACTTTCGAGCACGACACGACACGACGGATGACGTGTATAGTCGCGAACCCGGCTCAAAGGTAATGATTCATAGTTTGATAAAGTTCCGTCTGCAATTCAAATACATATAAATAACACGTATCTAAAGTTATATTAAATTATTCAATATATACCTACGACCGACATTTGCCGACTCACCACCTTCTACCTCTGTTACAGCGATAGTGAATTCCAAATAGTACAAAAAAATAATACATTTAGTATCCGCTAGTGAAGCTGTGTGAAGCTTTAGACTGTGGCTGTGTGCGAGGTGTCTTCTTTAAATAAGTAGATTGAAAATTATTTCGTTTGATCAAAGGACGAAGCGGTTTAACTTGTCTGGGCCGTTTGATTCATATTTCGTGCAACCCTCTCTGGACGTATTGACACGCGTACACTGCTGCAGTACATGTACATTTTATTTTAATCAAATTTAACTATAATACTCAGACATTTTGACTGATACTTATTGAGAGGGATCGACGACCAAGTGGATGGTAATGTTTTTATTGCGAAACGTCTAACGCCGTAATTCGTACAGTGCCGAGAGAAATATATTCATTCCAACAACAAAAACATAAATCCTTATAATATCTAATAGAAAAAAATACACTTGTTGTTCACAATATTATAATACGCATTTCGCGGTCTATGTTTTATTACATTATGACAACTTATTATACCTTGTCGAAATAGGGACGAACAAAAATCTATAAATTGCGCAATAAACTACATATAATTTTTGTTTTTTGAAAAAATTGATAGAATCTTAGAATAATTAAAAACATATAGTCTGTATCGAATAAACACACTGTTTCGTGTTTATTTTTACTTAAAAAATGTGATTGGTTTAATTTAGGGTAGTTCGATTTGTAAAATTCAAAACAAAATTATTTTTACTAGTAATATTATTCATAGTATACTATAATAATTTTTACTTTAATTTTAAAAATTGATTTTTAGTTTTCTTTACATTTTATGTGTCAATGTATCATAATATGGTTATACATTTTTTATTTAATAGTGTAATAACTATATAATATAACGTTATATTTTACTGTTATATTGGAATCAAAACAATAAAATATAGTTATTTAATATATTTATACCATAGGCATAAGTAGGGAGAGGGTTCAGGGGCTAAGGCTCCTTAAGTAGTAAAAAAAAAATCAAATGCATTCAAAATATGGCCTTTAAGTTTATTTCTTTAAAAATTCCTAAAATCAATTTTTGAATAACTGCATTATTAAAGAATAATGAGGTGAGCATAATTTTAATTAATGTTTATATAAACTAATATTCACGTCATTCAACATATGCATAATATACAAAGTGCACTTTCTATTCAAATTAAATTGTTTTCTAATATGAAATATTGTAGGTACCTATAACTATTTTTAAACTTCGTTTAATTCCTCCCAATGGCGTGATTAATAATTAATTTGGATAATAAAACAAATTGGTTATTTTTACGATCATGCAGCATACATAGCGTATACGAATAAAACATAATATTTGAAAGCATTTTGATTTTTTGATCTTTATGTGGTTCTATCGAGCGAAAACATACCTGCTGTACATGGAAAGTATAGTAGGTATTATAATTAATAATGTAGTCCTGACGGTATGCACTGAAATGTATAGGATTATAAATTATTTTTTATGGTAAAATTATTTGTATGTTCTGTACGTTTTACTTAATATTATATTTAAATATTTAATACTATAATACTTTCTTCCATTGTTTGTTGTAAATATCGTAATAAGTATTGTCGTAAAAGTGAAACATGCACTTGACCTGCAAAAACATATGGCTAGCCTGCGGAACACGACGGTAAAAAAATTGTTGTAGGTACGTTTTGCCATTACGGTTTGTTGGATTATAAATTATTTACGTTTTTATTTTATGAATTTATAATATACTATTACCATCTATGCATACATACCCACGTCCTATCTATGTAACACAGTATTCGAATTTACCATTGTTAACTTTGTTAGGTATTGTAGAAACTAAAAAAAAAAAATAAACTAAAATTTAGAAAATAGAATAATTACTGACCCAATTATAATATTTAAGTTTACGACATCAAATAGATTTACAGTATTATCATTATAGTACACTCTGTATGTTATTAATATTTAACAATCTATTTTCATTAATATTTAAATATTATGGGTAGGCACAATATAATTAGTAGCGAGTTCATTAAAAAGTAAATCTCAACATTTCATCGCTACTACAATGACTATATAGATATTTAAAAAAATGATATTTAATATGACGTATAGTTCATACTGTGGTAAACACACGCGACCTATTAGATTTTTAATTATAATTTATAATTAAAACATAATTGGATTATTTGATGTTTATTAATAATCATAATAATATGTGAATTAATAGATTATTGTCATTACAACTTGGTAAATATTCATGTAGATAGATGATTACTGCATATAAGCTTACTGTTGCATTGTTTTTTTAAAAGACACGTCGATGCATAGTTCATATTAAAGAAGATTGTAAACCATTTATATGGTATTTTAAACCAAAATATACCAATTTTTTGTTAATCATACTACAGAGCTTAGTAATGAGATGAGTCGATGGGCTTTTATAGTCAGATTTATATTCTTATTTCATTATAATACATTATTTAAACATACTTAAAATAATACTGAATAGTAGATATCTACTATAGGTACATATTATGTATATTACACGATGACGATATTCAAAAAAACATTTAATTTGTTAATGATTACCAAATTATAAATTATAATAAATACTATACCGGGTACATCTTTTTTTTTTTGTGTATATTTTTCACTACTTCGCTTATCAAAACTTAATTTTTTAACTGATTAATTCAAACGACTTAAAAAAAATAAATATTATTACCATATAATAATTACCCTATATAGTTGTATACCTAACCTTGAGCTGAGTAGTTTAGCATTACAAAAAAAAAAAAAAATACAACTGCACGAGTTTAATAAGTTATTGGGTTGTTAAGAATTAACATCAGAATATAATATGTAAATTCATTTGTATTTAAAATAGTATTGTTTTTAAACTATAACATAATTTAATGCATTAAGAAAATATGAACATAATAATATATTGACAAAACTACTAATTCTCGACCACTAGACCAAAAATTATATATAAATGAATACAGTGAGATAGAATTCTACATACCCACATCTAAATTATACGTTATTATATATATATAGCATAATTATTTCATTTTTATAGACATCTACCTAGTGACTACGCTGGTAATACGGTCAAGAACTTAAAAAATGTAAGCGTGCAAATTTACGATTTCACTCAAATTAAACATCAAATTTTTATAACATAAGAAACATAAAAAATAAAAATAAATTGAACATATACAGTGTGCATTTGAAGACGATTTGAAAATTGAAAATGACGGCATTATGTATTTTGTATAAACAAACGATTCCCAAATAAAAACATTAAAATGGTTTTAATCTAATAGTTTTTGAATAATTACTAAATTTTAAATATATTTTATTTGTTCTTTACATAAAAAATAGCGGAAAATGATTTTAAAGCAAAGACTATCTGTTAGCTTTTATTAATAAGTATATTTTATGAAATTATTGCTATTAAAGCAATTTTTTTTATTATTTGACTAGTAGTTTTTTTTTTGTTTTTTTTTTACATTAGTTTTTGGTCGAATTGATTTTTGGTTGTATACAATAAAATAATATACTTTCAATGTTTCAAGTATCCGTGAATAATATTTTTTTTTCATTTATTAATTTTTTTGTTTCAACAAATCTTTCGTTTTTACAAGATTTTTAACAAATAAAGTTAAAGTTTACAATTGTGGTTTATTTTAGAAATGTTATTTTTGAATATAAAGATATTGCAAGATAATAGATAATCTGAAAATTCCTTATGTTTTTTTATTAACCTATGTAATTTAATAGTAGTGAATGTTATAAATATAGAATATAAAAAAAAATATAAAATAAGATAAGAAATAAAATAATAATAGGTATAAATATAAACATAAACTGTAATTTTATAGTCATGGGTGTGTGCTTAGATTTGTTCGGATTCGGATTCAGATGATCCTGATATTGGTTCTTGAGATTGGAAGATATCCTGTGGGAGACGAGGTTTTAGTCTGGGGTTTTTTGTTTGTTTACCGATTTCGTAGTAAACGGCTCCTTCGACTGAGTTTAGTTGTTGCTGGAATTTTTTAAATTGGTTTTGGATCCATTTATCCAGGTAGAGAATTCCAGTGTCATTATGGAATGGTTTTTGTTTCGCATGAACCGTGATGATTTAAGGGCTATCCTGAGATATTTGTTCTGTATTGTCTGAAGTTTTTTCATTTTTGTTTGGGAGATAGCAGCCCATATATGGCATGCGTATGTTATTAATGGTCTTATAATTGATTTATTTTTCATCAAGAAAATCTTCAAGGTATTTGATTGCCTGATGCTTGTTGTTTCATATTATGAAAGGGTTTCATTCTGCGAACATTATTCGTTCTAGTATTTTGGAGAGGGTAGGGAGTAAGCTTATTGATCTATAGCTTGGTGGTAAGTTTTTATATTTTCTAGGTTTGTGAATCGGAATAATTATAGCTATTTTGCAGGGATTCGGGAAATACTCGATTCTGAGCATTGAGTTAAGGAGGCTTGCTAGGTACGTAAGAGACTTTAATGTAAGGTTTTTGAGAATTTTATTTGTTATGAGGTTGTGCCCTGGCCTTTTTTTTTATTTGCAAGCCAGTCAATTATCTGTTTTATTTTTTTGGGACAGCAGGGGCAGATAGAATTTATTATTATTTAATTTTGGTTTTTGTGAGTAAACTCGGTGTCTTGTAATTTGTTTGTGTCTACATCTTCCGATGATAAAGCAGTTTTCAAAGTGGTGAGCAAAGACTTTACATTTTTCTGTATTTGTTTCATATTTTGCTATTCCAGTTTTAAGAGAGGGAATCGTATTTCGTTGTTTTAGGATTCTCTTTGTGGCTGTTCATAGGCTGGCATATTTTGCGTTTAACTTGGATAGGTACATTTTGTAGGAGTTATGTCTATAGTTATCTAGTTCCCATTTGACTCTCTTGGTTAGTTGGTTTAAAGGATTCCTAGCTCAGAGATGAATTTTAATAATCTGTTACCGTTTGAGTTTATTTTTAAACAACCCAGATTTTATTTTTGGACTTTAGGTCTCCTAATAGTATTGTTGGGTTGTAAGTCCGGATATGTCGTCTTTACGGATTTGTTTATTTGGTGGTTTGTAGGTTGAAATTATTTTTATATCATGTTTGTCTGCTGGAACTTTTATGGTAGTGGCTTTAATATTAATCATTTCACTTGTACTTGATTGATGATGCTTGATAGATTTTTTTATTAGAATGGCTACTCCTCCGGATAAGTGAGTCATGTTTCTGTCTTTTCTATAGATATTATACCCGGTGATCTTGAAAGGCTCGTTATTTATAAGATGCGTTTCCGTAATGCGTGCTATGCCAGTTTTATGTCGAGATAAGAATTCAATAATTGTTGGTTTTTTGTTTTTAATGCCATTGGTATTCCAGTTGATGAGTTTGATATCTTTTAGTTTTATTGTGTTCATAATTGAGAGGTATAGATAGGTTATAACTAAGTGGAAGATGGAGCTTATAATGGTTTGTATATTCTGAAGAATATTTTTGTTAAAGTTTGTTATTGTTTTTTGGAGATTTTCATTTAGGAATTCAGTTGATTTGTTTTCTGCGTTGTTTTGTATTGGGTGGGCGTGGTTTGTTTTACTTTTGATTATATCTGCGTATGAGGCAAGATTTGAGATATTTTTTGTGGATTTTTATTAATATTACTAATTTTATTAGTAGTTGAATTTATTAGTCATATTTTTTTGTTTGGGAGAGGGGGAGAGGAAGCTTGCTTTGAATGTTGTTTGGTTTTTTTGTTTGATCTTTTTGAAGTACATGCATTCTTTATAATTAATTAGGCGTAAGCTGTTGCAGTTTACGCAATTTGGTGGGGTTATCGAAGTTTTATCGCATTTTGTATAGTGGTGTGAACCGTTAAATTTGACACAGCGAGGTTATAGTTTACATAATTTGTAAATGTGTCCGTACCTTTGGCAGTTAGTACATTGGGGAGGGTCATTTGATTTTCACTGAGGCTCTATGGTTATTATGCAGTTTAGTATTTTATTAAGTTTAAAGATTTCTTGGGCTTTGGGATTATTTAATAGTTGTGAAGCCAGTAAATGGGTGGGTGCTTTGTCTTTATTAGTTAGTCTTATAACTATATAAACAGGGAAATTTAGGTTGTTTAGTTCTTCTGTGATCTTCAATTCCGTAATTGATATAGGTAAGTTTCTTATAATAGCTGATATGTCTTTTTCTTCTTTTAGTCTGAATGTGTAATATTCATATTTTTTCTCGTTCAAGGATTTGGTGAGCAATCTGAAATCTTCTATTGTTTGTAGATTAATTTTTATGTTATTTATTTTAGCTGCGATAGAAAAGTCATTATGAATGACTGCAGATATCAGTTGGCGAAACTGCGTAAATTCAGATTTGTTAATTACAAATAGTGGTGGTATTTTCAAGAGGTTATCAGTAGATTGTATTTGTATATTACTGTTGTTTGTGTTTATATTTTGATTATTAGTCGATGAGTTGATTGTGTTGGATGTATTTGAAGGTGTAACCGTTTGGCCTGTTTCCATAGAATATAATGCAGAATATCAATTAGGCGTGGAAAAAAATTTTGTTTTTATATTAAAATGATCTTGTGCGTTGGTTGTTTTTCTCGATGATCTAAACTTGTTGTCGGAGTTTAGGGACGAAAAGTTCGAGCATTTATTGTTTGAAAGAAGTTTGGATTTGTTAATGACGAGAGGTGGGACTTTATTTTTGTTACGATTATTTGGATTATCGGAGATATTTGAGTTTGAACTCATTTTATTTGTGTTAGTTGTTATATAATGAATTTATAATAACGGGCTTTCGCCCGTGTGTATTGGTTTATATTATACAGTTGTGTGTTATTGTACTTTGTACACAGTGTAATGTTGTAAACATATCGGTTTGCCGTGTGGTCTCTACGGTGTCCCGACGCATACTAATAATATTTTTAAATTACAACAAAATAACTAAAATTGTTATTTTTTGTATAAATATTTAATTTTTTCAAAATTTAAACTTAAAATATCTATAAAAAAATATTTAAAAAAATAATGTTTATACATTTTTTTTTTAATTTTATGGTTACCTACTGTATAAATTGCTTATGAGACTCCTTGTTTTTAATTTTAAATACTTAACTATAACAATTGAACATTTTATAAATTGTTGACTACAAAATAATCTAGTCGATGTATTTTTAACATTTCTTAACTGCTATTATAACAACTCATGACTCAAATGAATTTGAATTTTTGGCAATTTAATTTTTTTGTTTATGGTAGAAAAACTAATGAAATTTCTTATACTAAATTTTTAAGTTTTTTGATAGAATCACCACTGACTTCACAGAACACTCTTTAAATAGTATAAAACATCTAACTGCTATTTAAAAATATGTGAATCATAATTTTAATAAATGCATTATTAAACGATAAAAGAGGGCTGAACATGAATATATTGTTTCATGAATCATTCTAAATATATATATATGTACCTTGTATCTATTGTACACTAACCTAACTGTTTGCATTTGTATTAATTTTAATATTGATTTGATTTGGAATTCAAAAACATTAAATAATGTACACGTAATCATTAATCTATCATTATCGGTATATAAAACTTGTGACTGATATGATATTAAATTTGTTTCCTTGTATATTTGTCAATTTACGTATTCTATAATATAATACTATTTTTTAATTTTTAATTAATAATACACAGAACATCGCGGTATATTCACAATGCAACATTTTGTTATTTTATTAATGTATTATTATTATATGTAATAAATAATAAAAAAAATTCTAACCATTTATTTAACTTTTAAATTAACCTTTATTTATTCGTTTAAAATTGCATTTGTTTGGATATGTACAGTTTTTTTTTGTTTTTTTTTTTAATTAATCTCTAAAAACTTTGTTGTAGAATAAATGCAAAATTATTTTATTTACATAAATTGTTTCTGATATCATAACTCATTATTAACTTAAAATTTTATCTGAACTTGTAGCGTTTTAAATATTTTAAAAATAAAATATGAAACACATTTTTATCGCGAGAATACGTTTCTATATTATGTCATTACTTTTATTCTTTTATGTTAAGATGCCAAGTTGACAAGATAAATTAATTCGTCTTGTACGCAGATTTATGGATATTTTTAGTATCCAGACCGTTATATTTATGATCATTAAATTTAACTTTCTATAGTTGTAACATCTTTAGAAGTAAAAAGCTACTAAGTTGTTCTCTGCATTTACTTGACTGCAACCGTTAAACATTATTTATAAGCCGTAAATTAATATTTACATTTTTTGAAATTTAAAATATATTTAATGAAAATCAACTAAAAGTGTATTAATTTTAAAATATATTCTCACAATAAAATGAAAAAAAACATTTATTGTTAACTATTTTTATATAATATTATGTTTTGATAATTTGTCTAGGAAAAAAAGATTTCTATTTTCTTCATCCAACAGTGATCAAAAGCGAATAGGAGCGGATGACGGCTAATCGATAATTTACATCTTACTATAAATATTTATTATAAAACCAAAGCTGACACATAGAAAAGTGGTATTTTTGATTATTTTATCCTATAAAATACCTAGCAATTTTTTAATGATAAGAATTAATGTATGCATATAAGCTTTCGTATATATACATAAAATAAATGATAGTTGCTGTTCAAAATAGTAAGAGAACAATAAAAACTACACTTATTAGTTATAAATATATAAGATAATACAATTTTTTAAAACTTTAATTCAAATATTATGTATATTTCTAGCTTTTATATGAAAATTATTGTCATAATTGTTATTATAATGTCTATGTGGTGCAACATTTAATGAGCATATAATATATTATAATTAAGTAATAAAGATTATAAACAAAATTTAAATATGAATAGTATCAGAAAAATTAAATATTCGTTGTGTCTGACGATGATTATTTCTGCGGATCTTATAATAATTGTAGTATGAGTATAATATGTATTAATAGATATAATCTGCACATATTTTATCGAAAAATATCATTTGATAAGACACAATAGGTGCAAAGTTGATTATCATGAGAAATTTTAATAAATATTTAGAAAAATGTAAATAAAATAATTTAGAGATTTATTAACATTTACAATTATGTACAATTTTTGTTTGCTACGCGCAATAACACAATATTATTTATACACTTAGGTAATACTTATAAACATTGGACAATTCTTAAACTATTTATGAAACCGAATTGATAATATATTTTTACCAACCTATTGGTGAATTGTACGATTTTGGTAAATAGTAATACCAATATTCAAAACAAATTAATATTTGTTGAATGAATTGTGAGCTTGAATTATTGTTGTATTGCAAAGTAGTTTTCAAACTTTAATAAGTATTCTGTATTAATAAATCTGTTAAAAAACAAAATAAAAATGATTGCTATTTAATGTTATTATTACAAGTAATATCATGTACCAGTTGTGTATCGAGCAGCAGTGATATAATATTGTTGTGACGTAGTGTAGCTAAATAGCCTATCTAAGACGCCGTGTTATCATCATTTTGAATTTAATTGAATTAATATGAGATTCAAAAAAAAAATTAATCAAATTGTAATATTTTAAACCTGGGACGAAAAAAATGAGAGAATCATGCCGAAAGTGTGCACTAAGTATGTCGGCTTTCATGATGGATATACGTTTTGTTGATAAATAAATATTTCGTGATAATTAAAAGTTTTATTCAATTTTTATGACAACTTCCATAAATATTGTACTTATAAAATCTATACATTTTATGGAAAAAGAATAACATCATATTATTTGATTCAAATATAATCACTTCATGATATGTAAATAATCAAACACTACATAATAACCTAAAAATAATGACTAACCACGATCAAGCTTCTAAATTACATAAAAGATTCCATATAAAATGACAACACCACTCAAATCCTCTCATTTTAAACCTTTCCTCCGTCGATCTACCAAATACATCATGTGGACTAAAAAGAAAATGATCAAAAGACCTGTAATCTTGAAAAAAGGTTTATAATTTTATACACTTGAATTCTGATTGATAGCCAGAGTTAATTAATACACTTGTACATAACTATAGAGTAATATCAGTGGATATTTTCTCTCATCACGGAACTCATGTCAAACATTCTCGTTATTAAATTTACTTATTGTATTATTAAATATAGATGTTAAATAAATTTCTTTGAATAATAAAAAAGAATATATAATCAAGATTTATGGTTTAGAAAAATAATAGGAAAATATTTTTTTTATTTGCATTCTAATTTGCAGATTAATATAAATTTGAATCTATATTTGTTGTTAATAATTTAGAAAAAAAAAATTTACTATTGATATTATTGTTAATTGTTATAACTAGTTTAATTATTTACTGCTATTTAGTTGAATCACATATGATACACACATCTAGCAAATACTTAAATAATATTATTTATACTACTATCGTTATTATTCGTCTTAATTAATATACTTAGTCAGTATATTATTATGCAGAAACTAAGATCTGAATGTTAATTTGAAAATGTGTTAGACAAATAATTATAAACTACTCCATCTAGATGCCATGTGGCTGCAACTTCAATGACGAATACTAAATTTTAACACCGATTTTAAGTTTGAAGTAATTATAATAAATATTATTCAGATACGATTTAATCAAACTTTGAGAAGCATCGGCTAGGTTATATCATATTATGGACCGTCTAAAAGTCTCACGTTTTCCCATTTGAATGTGAAAGATATTTATCAATTTAATTAGTTACATTTTCTACAAACATTTAAAAACCAAAATAAAATATACATATCAGTTGTAATATCAATATTTTAAAATACGAATTATATGTCATGAATGAAGTGCTCGATTGAGTAAATTATTTTTCAAGATGCTATTGACACCATATTTGTTGACTAATCAAAATAGACGTATAACGTTCATATCTGAAACTGAAATTATTTATTTAGCAAAACGAAAATATAACCATGTAATGTTCTTAATCACTAATTAAAATATGTTTATTTTACAATTATATATTTCGTTCTAATTGTAGTTTATTATCAACCATAATTCATAATAATTTTAGTAGCTTAATCATTATTTATTTTTTATGATATATGATTTATCACAACAACAAAAAAAAAAACTGTGCCGTGTAAGTAACAGGAAAAACAAAGATGATCATACGTGTAGTTGTCAAAAATGTAGGAAATGTAATCGTAATTTACCAATGTACACATTTATTATATAGTACATTTTAAATGAAAAAAGATGGACAAGTGAGTATCACTCTGCTGTAAAGTGGGTGTCGACTGTAAACTTCAAATATCTATAAAAATTGGACAATTTATAAATTTTTAACCACAAAATAATTTGTGAATTTTTTATATTTTTAGGTCTAAATTTGAACCTAAAATATCTTTAAAAATCAACTATGTAAATATACTTTTTAGATTTATTGGTTACAACATAAACTACTTATGAGAAACTTTGTTTTAAATTTTTAATCCTTAGCTATAAAAATTGAACATTTTGTATATTTTAACTACAGAATAATTTTCTAACGTTTGAGATTATGATGAATTTTGGTCAAAATTTAAACTTTAAATGCTTATAAAAAAAAAATTGAACCTATGTATTTTTAATATTTTTAAATATCTATCATAAAAAACGCTTGAGAAACTTTATAATAATTAGATTTTAAACTTTTTGACATAACTAAATCTTTTTTCGATATTTATAGAAAAAAAAATTTCTTGTGCTTATAATTAGTTTAAAAAGTATAAAAATATTTTTAGAATTTGATAATGTATAGAAAATAATAATTTCAACATTCAGGAAAAATTTTTATTGGCTACAGTATTCTCTTTTGAAATACAATAAAATAAGAAAATCGTTCCCCGAGAAATCGGTAGTTTATGGATGAATATACTATATCTAACATCAAACACTCATAAATAATTAGTTTGACTTTCCGGTGAACTTTTTTACTTATGAAAGGCGGAAAAACTTACGGAGAACCTTGTGTTGAATTTTAAAATCTTAAATTTAAATAAAATATTTTTTTATGCATTTTTAAAATTGGAGTAGGCTTTTTTGTAATTAAAGATAACACAGTCGTCCAACACAAACTTCCAATAATAACCAGCATTTTTTTCTGCCGAAAACTGTGCCATCTATGAAGGGGTAAAACTCTCAAACACTTTAGAATCAAACGATATCTTTATAATCAGTGACTCCTTTAGCACCTTGTTAGCCCTTAAAAACCTATCCATAAGAAACGAAATAACTCTAAACATTCAAAAAAAAAAAAAAAAATTAATCGAAACAAAAAAAATATAGAATTTATGTGGGTAACATTCCACACTGGGCTTCGCAGGAAATGAAAGAGCTGACAAATATGCTGATCTCGCAACGAAAAACATTCTAACACCTACTTTAAATAGCATTCCTTCTAATGACATAATAAATTCTATAAATAAAAAAATCATCTCAATTTGGCAAAACCAATGGAACTCAATACCTACATCCAATAAACTCAAAAATATCAAAGAAACAATTAAAAGGTGACACACCCCTCCTCACTTTAACAGCCGTTAAGACATCGCAATCACCCGCATCAGAATCGCACATTCCTTTCTCATACATTCATATCTGATTAGCAAATAGCCTCAACCAAGATGCGACACATGCAGCCAAACACTCACCATCAAACACATAATGGAAGAATGTACACTGTACACCTCTACACGCACCGACCTGAACATGCCATCCAACGCAGCAGAAGCACTCGACGAACATCAAACCACAAAAATCATTGCATTCTTAAATATTACTAATATTATAAAAATAAAACTGTAAATCCATTGTCTCTTAAGTATAACACCTAATTTTAAGTACTTTAATATCATGTAAAATATTAATAGGCTAATAACCTTTGCTGTTGAAGCCTTAATTCTTTAAATAAAAAAAAAAAAAAATGTTTTTTTCATAGACATTTTTATTTCAAATTTGGAAGGAATTAGATATTTTAATAAAAGAAAAATGATTTTAGTTATTTTGTCGTAATTAAAGATCATTATTCGTGGGTACTTGAAACTTATGATCTATACTATTATATTTTATCGAACATTGACATTTTAAAATGTAATTTTTTCGGTAGAAATTAATTCAACCTATTGTATAACCTACTAATAATAAAATTAATTATTAATTAATATCAATAACATCCTAAAACATACTTAGTCATATAGGCTGACTGACAGTCTTTGCTTAGAATCGTTGTTCATATGGGTACAATGATTTTAAAATCATTAAATTCAAATTTAACACATCTAGTAGAGCAGATCGGTACTCACTTGCCCACCTTTTTTATAATGCAGTATGTATATAAATATATTGCATTAATATTAAATATATAATTATTTAATTCAATTTGGTACTTATATTTTTTATTTATTTATTCGAATGAGAATAAATTCTCAGAAATATGAGCTTTAGGTAATCAATTTTAAACTATTTTTAATTCCATATACAGAAGAAAGATTAATTTCGCCTACTCCGAGGACTCTGGTCAAATATATCATTGAATCATTATTCTATAATCCTAAATATTATAGTAATACCTCAATAAATTGAAAAAGAAGAATTATAATTAAAGTAAAGTATTCAAATATTTATTAATTATTACAAAATCATATAATTAACATTAATATGTTTTGTTTTAAAAGAAATAATACCTCCATTTATATTCATAAAAGTCACTGGACCTGCAAACTTATAATTTCATGTGGCCAAAAAAACCTTGATATATTTTATTCAGATTTGGTACGTAACAAAAAAAATTATATTCTTAATTCATTCATTATTAATTATTCTTGAGGCCCACACGAGCGTATTAGGCGGGGACTAATAGGTGTAAAACCTATTTTGTTGAAATAAATAAAAAAAACAATTATACTCGTTAATACGAAAAATACTTATCGTGTATATAGACAAATATAAAAAAAAAAAACAATAAAAAAAAATCACTCACATCATTGTAAAATCAATACATTCTTCGCTCCGCTCGGAATCAAAATATTAATATTTTCCCATAGTCTGTATAGTATTAATTCAAAAATTATCAGTATCACCAATAAATTATGATACAAAAAAGTTAACACTACACTGCTTTTTTTCCTCATCGTCTCTTACATCTGTCGTCCCGCATAGAAACACACATTCATACACAAAATAAAAACAATCCATTTTTAACAATAACCATGGAATTTGGAGACAATCGCGAGTATATCAAAACTGATGAAATACCGCGAAAATGTATTACAGTATATAAAAAATATGTCGCCTAAACACATCGCAATGTTTGAAAATCACACGTCCTAACGCAGTGTCTATGCTAAATTACCTTTCAATGTTTACAATGTCCATTATGTTAATATTAATGTTTGCAATAATAATGTGTAATATAAAATCATTTACAATAATAATGTTTTTTTTTGTCTGTATACATGACAAATAGTCAAAATAATATTTCGATTTTTTTTTCAGTATCTTTTCTAGTGAAAAAGTTAATCTAGTTGGAACATTTTGAGGATATTTTTAGAAACTCCAAGTAGTTCTTATATGCGTCGGGAAAAAAAACAAATTAAGGAAAAACAGGAAATAATTTTGTTTTTTTGGTGCAACTCAAAATAAAAAAGAGTGGGCAATTGGGGTACCGCTCTGCTGTATATAGGTATCGAGTGGGTCACTTTCATAGATGTGTTAAATTTGTATTCAAAGATGTATACGAAAAACGATTTACGAAGACGGTCTGACAGTCTACATAACTAAGTATACCTATTTTAAGATATTATTGCTATTAAAATAGTTCAATTTTTATTACTATTAATAATATACAGTAGGTTGAATAATTTATTTTTAAAGAAAAAATTGCATTTAAAAAATAAATTAAATGTATAAAATATAATAATATACTTTAAAAGTTTTAAGAATCCTCAAAAAATATTTTTAAATTACAACAAAATGAATAATATCATTATTCTTCATTTAAATATATAATTTCGTCTAAATTTGAACTTAAAATGTCTATAAAAATTATTTATTTAATACATTTTTTTTTCATATTTTTTGGTTACACTATTAAATACTTACGAAAAACCTTGTTTTATATTTTCAATCCTTAGCTATAAAAAGTGATTATTTTATTAATTTTTAAATATTAAATAATTTACAAATGTTCGACGATGAATTTCGGTCAAAATTTGAAGTTTAAATACTTTTAATAAAAATTGTGTCCTTCTATTTTTGTTAATTTTGATCTGCTATTTTAACAGCTTGTGAGGAATTTTGTATTATATTTTCAAGAAATTTAACGCAACGAAATTATTTTATTAATATTTAAAGAAAAACATTTTGAAAAGACCAAAAATTTCTCAGGCCTACAATTTCTTCAAAAATTGGCAAAATATTTTTAAAATTTTTGGTGTATAGGAAATGGTTATCTAAACATTCAGGGAAAATTTCAAATTTTTACGGTTATTCCCTTTTGAATAACATCAAAATAAGAAAATCATTTCCGGACAAAACGTGTAAATATCCAATGTCTAATGTATATTATTATATTTTATACACACAATGACATTTTAAAGTACAATGTTTTCGGCAACAATTAATTCAACTCATTATATTATTATTAAAAAATAGGATTACATTAGTAGCAATAATATCATAAAATACACTTATGTAGGCTGATAGATCGTCTTCGCTCAGAATCGTTTTTCGTATACTATGATTTATATCATTGAATTCAAATTTAATACATCCTTTACAGTGATATACTTTACACCCACTGTACTGCAGAGCGGTATCCACTTGCTGTTCTTTTATTTTTTTTCGACATTTTACCCCCATGCATTTTATGCACTCTAAAAGTTTAATCTCACCTGGCATATTACTTATCCCGACATGTTTTTAAATATTCTTGTTCATATAATGATACTTTTCGTCGAATGTTTTTTTATTTATTTTTTCTTATAGCATTGCGTTTTGTGTTGGTTTTTTATTTGAATTTGCTGTAACACATCAATTACTTGATTTAGATGTTCGGGGGTGATGAATAAAATTGTGAGTTATAATGTGCATTTAATGATTCTGTTCAATTAGTTGTGCTTAGATAGTTTTAAGCCTTTTAAGGTTTCCTTGCCCACAGTTATTGAATCGGGAAATTGAAAAAAAGGGAACTCAAATAGAAATTGAATAAACAGCGTTCCAACTGAACATTAATTTAACACTAACCCGGGAGGGAGGGGGACTTTGTTCCCTTTTCATCATTTCAGACTTTCATTTTTTTTCCTAGTTGTGTTGAAAAGAAAAAAAAATCATTTATTATATTTCCTATTCAATTAAAAACCGTTTAGGTACCTACATAACAAAATTAATTAATATAATACATTTTTAACATTAAATAAATACTACAAGTAACTAGTAACTTCATATCCGTATGTTAATTACACGGAAACAAAAACCTTTATTAAAAATGTATAGTTTTATAAATATTTGTTATCATTTATAACAACATGCATTTTTATATTTTTAGCAAAGAATTTTGATAATTTTATCTAAACAAGTCAGGTAACTGGTCAGATTATGTTGAAACCAGATTTAAATTAAATTTGTTATCAAACTATAAACAATTTTGATTTTTGATAAAAAAACAACATTTTTCAGTTATGAGTTAGGCAGTGGGTACATATTTAATATTTTATAAAATTGAATACATACAAAAAAATAAATATTTCGTTTAATATTTTAATACCACATACCCATGTGTTCTTTTAGGAAAATGTAGTATGGGGACGCTATAATTAAAACCAAATGCTAGTTTAGGAGCTGAGCTGCCACGTGTCCTCCAATTTGAGCACTGCTTGCCTATAAATAAAGAGGAAAAATAGAATCCTCAGAAATGTATGTTTCAATAGTATGCATAATCCGCGAATTCAATGTCCATTTTTGGAGCAATTGGCAAGTTTCACGAAACCAACATTTTCTTCATTAAGTGGCGGGTAGGGTAATTCAAAAAAAAAAGAAAAAAATAATTTAGATAAATACCCAGTTCGAAATTGGTGTAATGCACAATAAAATATTTTAAATTGTCGATAAAAACTGATATTTGTTCCATAGTAATATTGAGTTCAGGTCGATATAATATTATTTTACATTAATCTTTTATACTGTACACAGTCGCCTCAAACGCGTTGTTTTCGTCGGGCGGGTAAAAAAGGCGATTCTCCCAATCCTGTCACGAAACCGGTAGTGACATCTTTGGCCGGCACTCTCGGACCGCTCATGCCTCCGGTCTCGGTGCCTAGATGTCGTCGCGGCCACCGGCGACGCCGCTGCCACCTCCGCCACCGCCTCCGCGGGCAGTGGCCAGCCCCCTATCGACGTAATTCGTCCGCGCCCGGTCGGGCCTTATTCCAGCAGCAGCTGTTGGATCGATGCGACGGCCTGACCCAACAAAAATAAACACACTCGCGCACACTTGCACACACACACACACACACACACACACACACACACACACACGACACGAGCGCAGACGCACACACGGACGCTGCGAGCGCACGCGCACACCGCTCACGAAAACTCACAGTTTTCTGGTTTGGTCCTATTTTTTCTCTTTATATATATATATTTATTTTTTACGTTATTTATACAGACCGCCGCCGAGTATACGGTGTGCGCGTGTCGTACGTACGCGCCTCCCCGCCCCCGCGCGCCGCCTTGGACGCCGTGTGTTTGCGCGCGGTGCAAATCGTTTCCATCGCTCCGTATCCGACGTCGTCTTGCCCCGCGTGCGTGCCTGTAGTAATGTCGTTTGCGCGCGCGCCCGCTTGTGCGCTCGTGTGAGTGAGCGTTGGTGTGTGTGTGTGTGCGCGTGTGTGTGTGCGCGCGTGCGTTGGTGTGTGTGCGTGTGTGTGTGTGTGTGTGCGCGCGCGCGTTGTGTGTGATAACGACCGACCGACCGACAGACACACTTTGTTCTATTCGTGTCGACGCGCGCGATGCGTCCGATCTCGTTCACCGCCGCCGTCTGAATTCGATCGCGTTTTTTCCAGATTTTTTTTACAAATTTTTTACATTTTTTTCCACGTATCTCGCATCCGACGTTGCGCTCGACGGCCGCCCGTCTTTCGAATATCCATATATCGGTTTTCGTTTTTTTTTTTTTTTTTTTAAAAAAAAAAAAAGACCAACATCAACAACAACAACAACAACAACAACAACAATATTAATAATAACAAAGCCGATATAGTAAAAACTACACAGGTAAGCCGTAGTAGTTGATGTCTCCGGTCATT
>JACXSJ010000428.1:208641-270765 GCA_014851325.1 Pentalonia nigronervosa | reverse complement strand
ATCGTTTTACGTCGAAATCGCTGCTACATCGCTGCCGCCGCCGCCACCGCCGCCGCCGCTGCTGCTAATGCTGTAGGCGCCTCTTTATTGTTTTCACGCGATAACGCGAACCGGCCCTTTTTTTTGGGGGGGGGGGGGGTAGTGCTCGCCGGAACCCTGGTCGAATACTTTAAAGAGCGAGTACGGCGACAATGAAATACGTACGTTAAGAGTAGTCCGCTGGCAATCGCCGAAGTTTTGCGAGACTTTTTCGAAGAGATTGACGGCAGACGTCCTCCTCGTGGTGGTTGAAACCGGTGGTGTGTTATTTATTCGTTTCCGCGCGATCCTCCGTCCGACCCCCAGCCAAGTCGGAACGCCGACCGAATTATATAACATCACGGTGTAATGTATTAAACTCCGGGCCAGCGGTTCCCAAAATTTTTTGCCGGCTGTGCCCTTTTTTGGACCCGATTCCCAAAGTGTCGACTTATTAGTGTACGGGGCTAAATGCGTACCGCAATAATAATTGTGTACAGTGAACATTCAAACCTCCCGCGCGCATATAGTCTCCGCAGTATCGTAACAATGTACGGCGAGGACACGACGATGGGACGACGACGACGATAATACTATATCGCAGGTGGATGGATCTTTTAGCAGAGTGGGAGAGGTTGATGAAATCATAATACGAATCATAATATAATGTATAACAAGACGATGATGATATTTTATATTCATCGATCGTCGTCGGTGTACCTACCGCACGTCACGACGACCGATTTCCGTTCGAATATTGCGCGCGATACCGCGGTATAATACATCAATAATATCTATAAAGTCACCTTATTATGCCCGTCGCCGTACAATTTCATTCACAACGTATATACATACAATATTACATACTAGTTACACGTAGACTTAGAGGTATTATGTTTTGCATGGGCATTGCATTATTATATATTATATCGATGTCGTATGGTTATCAAACGCATATTATAATAATATATATATAGTAGTTGACCATATAGTAATAGAGACTATATTATATACAATTGTATCCACCAACACGCGTATATTATTGTTTATGTGTAGTACATCTATATTATTATTATTATTATTATTATTACGGTTCAGTTGTTTGATGTTCCTCAAGCTCTCTGTGTAGTGGCATGCACCTTGATATATTGTGCACTGTATACGTAATTAAGCCGTCGCAGTGGGTTTAACGTTGTGTTTGATTTCCGTGTATGGTACGACATCTCGTCATTTCATTACCTACAGTACAAGTGTTGCGGTATATTATTTTTATGAGTTTCTTTCAACCGCGGTAATCCGTCTGCAGCAGTATCGTGTACGCCGTCTGCTGTGTTTGGGTGCACCTGCCGCGGCGAAGTCGGCCGAGCCTCTACCACGGTCGCCATCATCGACGTCACGATGTTACCACCTGCGACCGGGCCACGGTACGATATTTGTATCGTTTCATACCCTCACTGGCCGGTTTCGAGGTAGCAAATATTTTCCGTCTATATTCTCACATATTTACGACATTTAGTGTTCTCTCTTTCTCTCTCTCTCTCTCTCTCTCTTTACACACACACGCACGCGCTTGCGTGTTTACGTGACTTTGATATTACTTTTTGTACTGCTGCGTGTTTTTGTTCAGCCCGGGTCGGCGGGCCCTCGAGTATATATAGCCCCGAAGGAGAGGAAACAAAATTCTGGTAGATATTTCCAACACGAATCGTCATCGTGTCGAATACCTATAATATATTATGTAAATTGACGTAATATTTTGACTCGCATACATACACCCCCAATGCAGGCGCCAACAGCGCGAGGAATCGGCCCGCCGAGTTTTTGCAGGATCCCCAACGTTTGATTAAAGCTACCTACAACTATTGTGCAATTATTTAATAATAATTCGATTCTATTATATTTTCCACTAATGTTTATACTGATTTCTCAAAATTAATTTAAAAATAAAATGACGACTCATAACCGGCCCATATTTTGAGTTGGCCGTCGAAATGTTCTCAGTAGTTCGCCTGTCCAATCCGGTATTTTCAGACGATCGTCGTGCGACGAATAACCGTAAAATTTATCACACGCAATAGCGCACAGTCCGATGGGATTAGCACGAAATGACAAAATATTTAAATGATATTATCAACCCTCGTTCATACATCTATAGTAAATACGTAATGGTCACTATATAGTAATATAGTGCTGTCTATCGGCTAAATTATGGGTTGCCGCGGACAAATCCTCCACCCGACAGATATAATATTAGACATGTTAGTCGGGTAGGTCGCGGTGGGAAGGTTATATACGAGTAGGTTAGGTTTTGCGTTGGCCGATATCTATATAGGTAGCTGATATCTACAAATAAATAGCATGTCGTTCATTTTTTTCCCTACGGGTCGATAAAAAGCGCATATACCTATCCCATATATTTATATACATAATATATATATATATATATATATATATAATGTATACCCATAATACATGCATGTATGTATATATATTTAGAATGTAAACTTTAATTATAATACAATAATAATTCCCATGCACGCGAGCGAATCGACTCATCGACCATCATTTCCCACCTTTCGAGTTCACCAGAGAAATTGAGTGTATACCTATATCAAATATTATTATAAACGATTTTCCGCGGGATTGACGCATTTCGGAAATTCGATTTTACTTGCAGCGGATTGATCGAAAAATGTGTTGACACCGATCGCCGGAATTTGAAAATTTTTCTTTTTTTTTTTTTACAATCTACAGCTAATAATACATAATACGGTCTAACCTATTCGGATTGAGGATATATTGTAAATATATGTGTATAATGGTGCCGTGCTGCAGTACTGTAAGCTTTTAAATGAAACCGGAGAGGATAAACTTCGAAGGTCAAACTATCGGTGAATACGATTGACGGTGTACATTTCGCGCGTAGTATATACGATTCAATTATATTGATAAAACTCCCGTTTCTCTTCTGCAAACAAAATCGATATCCGGGTGCTTTATTTATATTTTAATTCATTATTTTCCACACTAAATTTGGGAATTAGCGCACTTTGAGTGTTTATGCGTATGCGTGAATTTGTATGTGTATATGTATAGAGTCCGTTAACAAAATTAAACACTTATACAGTTTACAAATTGCGCACACATTGACTATCCTCGTGTCTATAAAATCGATGTTATGAAATATATGTATAACACTATACTTACATACTGCAGTTGTAGTTCTGTCTGGTATTTCACCGTAATAGCTGTACCTGTGTATATGTAAATAAGGTGAACTCGCTGAACTCGTACGTTTTATTATAATTCATAATATATAACGCGTCAAATACTGGCGCCCAGGTCATATTTTTTCAGGTGTAGCAAGACATAATTTTACTCACCCACTCTCTACAAAACTCAAAATTGAATGGATTTTTTGTTTGTTTTATTAATTGTTTATATTAATATATATTAATGTACCAATAGGTATAGGTATCGTACTATCGTTAGTGTTGGAAGCGGTTTAAGCTATTTAAAAAAGTGACTGAATTTTATCATAAAAGTGACCAAAAAATGACCTTATTAAGTTTGTTTCCTAACAACTTACTGTAATTAAATATTTTTCTTTGAATATTTTTTTTTATTAAGTTAAAGCTTTGACATCTGAGGTCATTAGCCTGTAGGTTATTTTTAGTAGGTCTTTTACTTTTTAGTAAGTTACTGTGGAGGGGAGGGGTACAATTAATTGGAACTCGTGTATATGTGGGCAAGGATTTGTCACTAAAAACCCGGGTGGACACCCGTCCGGGAACTAGTGACACCGGCTGATGCTTTGACCTCAGAACACATTATTGACGAGAACAACCACCGCGCCAAACCAAATATTGTTTTTCCCTTATTTTCATTTTATAGCAATTTCTACACCTAGTCATAGGGTTGGGCGTCACTTACATGAAATATGTGTTAATTCTATACAGGTTACCTTTATTTAATTGTCGGTTTTCATTCCACGTTTATTACATTTTTTTTTTGTAGATTACATAAATAGCAGTTTTTATATTCGTGTAAATGTAACGTAAAACAATAATAATTGAAAACAATAACCGACGGGACAATTATGAAATGACTGAATATGATATATAGGATGATATACTATATACTATAAATATTGTATAAAACGTCGAAGCTGATTTTTTTTAACACGATTAAAGGATTTCTAGGTTTCGACGTGTTAACAGTCCGGGAAATTTATTTAATAAAATAAATTACCTGTTTGTTTTCGACACGAACAATAATTATTATTATTATATCATACTCTGAAATTTGCACGTATCGTTATTATTAAGCGTTAGTCATATAGGTTTATCGGTCGTTATTATGTAAATTTTAATATGATTTTGAACGAAAATGACAATGTTTACAAAACAATCAATTCAATACACATAATGTGATGTTTACAGTTTAGTATTAATTTGTTGAATGCCGTCAAACTAGTTAACTTGAATTTTTAACAAAAAAAAAAAAAAAACAATGCGTTTTATTGTCACACTTTGTCATTATAAATTACTTTCAAATATTCTTTGCACAAAATTGTCAAGAAAATAAAAGATGTTGGGAGTTTTTTAATTTCAACTATCTACTAAGATACACGTTTTTTGTAAATTGTTTAAATGAGTTAACTATATTTGTTTTCATGTACTTTCTAATTAATCAATTTGAATTGAACCGTAAACAACCGTTCAACTAATAACTCATCCATGTACGATATTCTATCTGATTATATGGTAACCTGCATAGTACTCGCCATTATTTCAACCGCGAAACTACACAGTTGGCAGCCGAACTATATTTTATAAATTTTCAATTCTATCGTTCGTGTAATCTATTCATATATACGATAAGCCTACTGTATATTCGTTGTATAAACTTACTCGAATAATATACGATACAATATTATGTGTAGCTGTAGGTAACAAGGTAATTCACCATGCATGCTTACCCTCATTTATTCATTTAATTTTATATAATAATGCATTTATCGAATTCTGATTTTTGAAATTATTAAATATTTATATACTTCGATACCAAATTTTTATTTCTTGAGGTTTTTCGTATTACTTAAAAGGAATGTTCTATTGCGATAAAATCTTCTGTTTTTTAAATTATGAGAAACCCCCCCCTTTTTTTTACCGTAAATTATTTTTGAAAATTTCGATGTGACTAATTCAAAATTCGAACTAGTAGTTTCTCAGATATTAAAATGATTATAACAAGGATAACAGTCTTTAAATGGTTTTACAAAAATATTAGTTAAATGTTATATGTCATTGGATCTAGTATTTATTATACCCGGGTCACAATGATGATAATAGCCCCCATATCTTACAAACCCATTATCATGGATCTTCTATTCTTAGAACACAGAGTTAAATAACTCAAAAACTACTCGTTCGAATTTTGATTTTGATATAGGCACGTCAAAATTTTCAGAAAAATTATCCGCTAAATAATTTACAGTAGAGAAAAAGGGGGAGGGGCGGTCATTTGAAAAACAAAAGTTTGTATCTCCACCGGAAACTTCTCAAATAGGTAGTACAAACGATATCGAGAATTTGAAAATATGACCTATAAATATATTTAAAAATTCTAAAAATCTGATTTTTAACAACTGCATTTTCGAAGATAAGAAAATAGGGGGTGAGCATGTTTGGCGAATCACTCTGTATAATATGATCGGTGGATTTACACGCATGACGTTTACGAGACTAATCTAATAATAGCTAATTAAAGTTAATACGCTGTTGACGTTGACTTGGGTACACAGTTGATTGCGTACATTTATAGTGAACTTACGCCACTGAATATTTCTAAAACCCGGTAAGTCGATTAATAACACTTCGTCTAGGCGTTTAGAACAACGACCGAAATCCGTATCGATTGTCGCATATTATCGTATAACTACTCACAATAATAATAATAATAATAATAATAATATAGTACAATAGCACATTATTATAATATATATTTTGTATAATAAATATATTATGTCACACGTGGATGTATAATATTATATCTACTGCATGCAGTTAATCGGTTGTTACGCATAGCTTGTTTTATTAGTCGATTTTGAATTTTGTACATCCGCTTATAGAGGACGCCACACCCGCATGTGTTGTTTTCATCTTACATAATAATATTATGTACAACATAGCAAATTGTACTTTTCAAAATAATCCATTTTACTGTTATTTTTAAAATTAAAGTGATAAATTGATGACTTATTATACAATTTAAATGTATGATTGTTATCTATAAGGGCATCTCGGATGTTTTTATCGATATTTCAATTGCAAAGCATTGTAAAACGAACATTTTGAAATGTTTATTACCAGCTTCGTAATTAAAAAATCAATAAAAACCTATACGAGATGCCCTATAAATTGTATAACTTGTTAACAAATTTTAAAAACGACAGAATAAAATAGATAATCGTGAACGTACAATTTGCTATGTTGTACATACGTTCGCAATAATACTATAGTATAAGGTTGGGGAGATGTCGTTTTATAAAATAAAATACATGTCGAGTCTATAAACGTACACTGCAGTAAACTCGACGTGGTACAGCGTACCTTTGTACAGCAGTGTTTTGAAGGATATTATCGAATAAAGTTTTACGGGCCACGCTAATGATAATAATAGAACGTATCGAAAAAAATATATATGTAGGACATAATAATATGACGGCGCAGTCAGTATACAAATATTTTGACGGAAACCTCATTAATAATATAAACAGGAAAATTACAAGCGACGCGGCAGAATCGATGGTGGCAAGGCCGTGTTCTCATTTACCCTCCTCATTCATAATAATGAAATACATATTATATTATATCGCATAATATGGGTAGGTTATAGGTACCTATACAATAATCGATTACGGTCTGCAAGTACACCCAAACACACACACACACACAAAATAAAAACCTACTCGGTGATGCATCGTATAGCACATAATATTATTATTATATTATTCTCGTCGGGGGTTACGTATAATAATATTATAAAATATAAATATATAAATTCCCCGGAACGCTACGAGCAGTCACCTGACTCGAAAGCCCACGCTAATGGAAACGTCAATGACTACCGAGATTCCATTATAACCGCTGAGTGTTTTCCAGCTCGAAATAAGCGACGTTTTTGGTTTTTCGCTTTGACGTGTGACTGTTGGTTATTTTTCGTATAATTTCACTACCTCTACAGATTTAGAAGTACATAACAAACAAGTCTTGCCGCCATCGAACGTGTAGACCGTAAATCATAATGACATTTCGTCAATCAGGCTGCCGATTAGAACTGACGGCTGTCGTAACTTCGTACAGGTATAGTTGCGTCTGAATTATTTTAAAAATATATTTTTCACAAATTCAGTGTGATGGGTAATTTTAAATTTTTCACCAGCACCGGATTATAATATATCTCGCAGACACGGTTCGAGATCGCTCGGAAAGAGTAATGGTATGTTTTACGATATTAAAATATCATCACTAGGTTTTTTTGTAAACGGAGAATCGTTTATTAATGTACAAAATTAGAATAAACATTCGCTAACAATAGGCTTGTCCTGTTAACGACACGTGAAATTTGTGTTTAGGTATGTTATCAAACTATTACACGACATGCTGTTGAATTTCTGTAACAAAACAAAATTAATTACATCGTATAAAGCCTGCCTATCCGTATAGGATACGGCTACGATGGTCTCGCGTGCGGTTATAATAGTGGTCGTGTCATTGTTAAAATATCTGAGAACAACGGTTGTATTTATGTCATTATAGAATTTTTTGATTTAACTCATAGTATATCATGTCATTTGACAGACGTCATAAAATAAAAATCTATATTTTAAATAAAATTTTTTAATATTGATTAAACATTTAAATATATTTTGATCGTACGATCAGGCATTTATTATAGTTGTTGACGTTATTGTTTACCCAAAAAAGTTATTAGATCAAACTTAATTTCTCGTGGGACTTCTGATGAGAAAATTGGACGAGTTGAAACTATGATAAGGAGGAGGTGGAGGAGGGGTTTAAACTCATATAAACGTGAAGTTTTGCGGCAAAATTGCTTAAAAAAAAAAATTAAAATCTTTAATAATCATTTATTTAGTACAAAAAGTCAACTTTTTGTATTCAAATTTGGGACAAAGAAGAATCACTTTCTATTATATATTTTACGATTTGTGAATAAATATCATTTGTTTTCATATTTATAAGAATCGAGAAGAAATTATGTTCTATAGACCTATATATATATATAATACATTTAATTATACTTAACACCAGTGTTGTAAATATTGTTTTGGATATAGACCTATATTATTCTGAAATATATTATATTATACATTATGATAAATACCAATATGATATACCAATTAATTTAGATTTATCTATTATTATATAATATATGTTAATATATTATATTATTTAAGTTTCTATTCAATTGTATTCTATACAGCACAAATTTAATTTCTAAAGATTCTACTTTTTTTGAACGATCGCCATCGAGAGATCTTTGCTGAAACAGACAGCTACTAACATTTTTGGTTGGGTTCCATATATTAAGAGGGACTCAATTGATATTGATGAACATTAGGTTTGATGCATTTTTTATTGTGATTGTTTTTGAAACCATATTTATTTGAGTTATCTGAGCTGCACTTGCTTCTAAAATATGTTCTCTATCCTTAGTTTTAAATAATTTTCCAACACTCTAATAGTCTTCTTAATAAATTGACTGGCTTGTAATAATGTAATTGTATGACTCTGCAATTGATTAGATAAACAAGACAATTCTACGAGAATATCACACATACGAGTAAGTGCCAAATCTAAAACAAATCGTGGACTTTCTAAATTTTTATATAAATCATTATACTCGGACTCAGTTTTTTTTATCTTTGGTCGAGTCGTTTGAAGCATTGTATAAATAGTTATATACAGCAGGAAATGTCTTCCAAATTATTTGAACTGCTTTCAAATTATATATATTATTGTTATCATCCATAGGCTAGAATCGTATACCCGCTTATTAGTTTAATTTTTTTCTCTTTACCCATTTAAAAATTTTAACGTTTCGGATATACGCCGTATACCCTCCACTATACCACTATTAATTAAACCATAAATTACAATTAATACTATATATTTCAATTTATAATCATGCATTTTTAGTTAAAATCACGTTTTAAAAATATATTAGGTAATTTAATTTACAATATTAACTAAATCTTTTGATAATTAAATGTAATTTTAACAAACTTTTTACGATTTTTATCTGCAAACAAATTATGTCTTTGCAAATATTATTTGCAAAAACATTATTCTACTTTGTACATTACACAATACACATTCGAATCTAAATCTAATTTAAATATTTATTTTTCGGGTCATTTTGGAGTAAATGAACATACAGACGTAAACATCATCCAATTGTATGATATTTTGCCAAATATGTATTTACGCGTATAACAAAGTTTGTCATATGATAACTATTCAAAAATTCAATAAATTAATTAGAAACTCTTTTCGTTTAAACAATTCGTATACAAAAAAAAAAAAAAATTAACAAAAATGTCCTAAATTATTAATCGATGTTTTTAAACAAATGATTAGTGATTACTATGCATGTTTTAAATCTTAGCTATAAATGCTTCTTTCAAATTAAGTTGATAACAATTCTCTAAAAATGGGAGCAATTATTATTGTTGTATCAAGGAGTCAAGTAAAACATTTCGAACAATATACGTGTGAAAAACAAAAAGCAATTGGATATTTTCCAAGTAAACATACGATACAGTAAATATATTTTTAAGTCTGTTATGACTGCAATATAATGGTGTACAACAATGAACATAATAACATTGCATACGAATTAATGGAAACAAATAAAATATTTATGTGATCAACACAATTTTTTTTTACGTTCACGCATATAGAATATTGATTTTTTTGACGTTCATAATTCAAACAAATGTTTATATATAAATTATGGAAACACTTTGTAAATTTTTTATTTTTGCGTGTTTAGTAGGACTTGCGTCCTTGACCGAGTAACTAACATTTTTTCGACCCAATATGGGTTTTCTAAAATTATTTATTTAATATTTTAGCTCTGCATGCGAAGGCCGAATATAATACATTTCTGAACTTGTTGTTGTGTTTTTGTCGGTGGATTATAATTACATTACGTCAAACAGGACCCGTTATGAATGACACTACTTTGTCATTGAAGTCCAAAGACTCCAAAATATACATAAAAAGTGTGTGAGGTAGTCCTCGTGCGTTTAATATTTTCCAATCGTTGTTAAATATAGCTATTGATTCAAGTTATTTCGATATATCGCAAAAGATCAAGGCAATATTTTCAAAGTTCAAATGTGACACTATCGTCTTTTTTGTCAAAATATAGTTCTTTATTTTTTAAATATATTTTTCAGCATTTATCTAAGTGGTTATATTATAACGTTACATTTTTGCAAGAATAAAAAATCAATTTTTTTGAGTTACTGATATTATAGGTTTTTTACGGGGAAATTCATGTTATCATAGATCTATGCTTTTAAACTGTAAAGCAGAATATTGTTTTTCAAAAATACAGTTGCATTAGTAATCTTGAATTTAATTAATATGAGTCAATAAGTTAGCGGACATCCGTTGCCTTTGCTCAACATCCCCTTCCCTCATTTGATCTAAATTGTAAAACTAAACTTTTTATCATACATATTATACAAGATGTGTATTAAACATAGCAGTGCTTCTCAACGGGGGCGATATCGCCCTCCGGTGGGCGGTGAAGGAGTACTGAGGGGCGGTGAGCTCGTTTCGGTCTGTGGGGGTGGTGAACTTTTTTTGTCTCTGGAAGTTCTTCAATGGGTTATAAATCTTTTTGTAAATATTGAATCAGCAAAAATACAGTATCAAGAAGAATTAATCGAAATTTCCACTAACGAAATGTTAAAAGGGAAGTTTTAAGAATGGTGAACACCTTACAGAATTTAGGCTCCAGTCTACTATCAGTCGAATCTATCCAGGACTGTGGACTGTCGTACAAAAATTATTAATTGCCTTTCCTTCTTCTTACATCGTTGAGCGAGGATTCAATGCGGTGAATGATCTAATAACGAAACAAAGAAATCGACTGGATATCGTCAAAAGAGGAGACTTACGCCTTTGTCTCACAAATTTTGAACCAAACGTAAAAAAATAGGCTTTGAATCGCCAAGCACAACCAACTCACTGATCAATATATTTCAAAACATTTTAAATATCCTCTTAAATTATATTTAATATAGTTTTAGAAGAATACTATATTCTGCTTCAGCTCGCCTATTTACATTAAAAATATATTAATTGGCTAATATTTAAAAAATATAAAACAAATGCTCACATATAAAAATTCACGACGATAAAAATAGGTTTTATTGTAGTAAAAAAGGGTTGTGCGCGTGATGAGTGCAAGTGTCACGATAAGTATACATAAAAACCGTAACAGATAAACCAAATGTGAAAACAAAAAAAAATTTGCGAACTATAAACATATCTGTAATATAGTTGTAATATAGAAGTCTATCTTCGTGATGTTATATTATTTTACGCGCGTGACATCGTGTGATAGTGCGACATTATTTATACCGTAATCACGAAACCGTTGTCGTCTTGCGGCTGCGATCAACACCATCGCGTCTCGAGAAAAAAAAACACTCATGAACACATAACCTCAGTGGTTGTGGGACGGAAGCGTTTCCGGTCCCGTCCCGCCCTGTATTGCTCTCCGCAGCCGACTGCACACGCGCCTTCCGATAAACGTATACCTGTAATAATACGATAAATGTATATATGTCACACGCATCGTATCCGGTTTAAGAGATACCTATCACGTAGCATGACGTATGATATACAAACGAATGCCTACAAAGATAATACTATTATCGTCGTCGTCGTGTACACACTAGTTGTTGTTATGATATTAAATTGTCATGTCTCGCTGGAGCGCGCACGATTTATCGGACAAATCATCATCATCATCATCATTATCATCGCACACACAAAATATTGTGCTCAAGTACCTGCCTTTTATACGGGTACGGAGTAAAAAAACAATTATTAACTCAATTTGACGCGTTGTACACCCTCGGCACACACGAAAAATATAATGCCGTCGTTAATACGATTAAAATAATATAATAATATGATCAGCATCCAGCATTGTGTTATTATTATCGTCGTCGTCGTGTACAGGTTGTTGTTATACTATTGCATTGTCATGTCGCACTGAAGCGCGTACGATTTATCGGACAAATTATCATCGTCACACACACAAAACGGGCAAATGTAAACTGGGCCCGGATATTTCAAGTAATAAAAATGATCGATTGTAAACTAGATCCTATAATTTTCACCAATAGTCGCATATACGCACAAATAAATATAAATTGCGTCATAACCAAATCAAAAATAAATACGAACCGAAACACATATATTGAAATCAACAATCTACCATGAACCATTTCAACCATTCCAAAACCGAGTTTACAATCGCTTCACAAAATGTTATGCTCAAGCACCTACCGATTATACGGGCACGGAGTCAAACACAATTAGCTCGATTTGACGCGACGTGTATACCCTTCGCGCGCACGAAAAATGTAATGTCATACGGTTAAAACGATATAATGATGATCAGCATTGTATTATTATAATTGTCGTGCGCGACACCCGTCCGCGCGTGATATTATTTAATAATAATATAATATATCCCTCCGGAGGCGTCTATTAGTTGGCACTTGGCAGCTGCTGTCGTGGCGGTCCGTACGCATTATTATCATCATCGTTGTTTTACTCCGTATTGTACGTCGTGGTTTTTTCGTCATTTTTTTTTTTACATTTCTAACGTATAATACCGCTGTTTTAATATTATATTTGATGTCCACATAAATATCATAATACGGATTTAGGTCAAAATATCCACGGACAAGACGTTCAAACAAAAAAAATACACACCTTACTATTATAAACATATTTAAGTTATAACTGTTGAGCTATTTTAACTTTTTGTCAAAAGTTAATAAAAACGCAATAGTAATTAAATTATTATTATCAAAGCTCACCGAGCTTGGGCTAATTTGTAATACAGTGGGTTGAATTAATGTTACGAGCTAATTTTTAAAATTGTATTAGAAAATAGTGTTATCTACTATAATCTACGTAATTTAATTATTATTTATTATTGATTATTAAATGTTTGGGTTTCTTTATAAAAACGTTTTTTAGGATATTTTGTTCGTGGACATTTTGACCGATTACCATCTAATATATGATGATTTTTCTTAATTCGAATTAGTTCGTCGTGTTTTAGAAAAAAAAATGTTTACTTCATTCTATAAACTCATAAAAACACGTTTTTATACAAAATTACAATTTTTGAATTTTATCAATGTAGATTTAGCCTTATAACATTTGGTTTTTTAATTGATTTCTGATACGTTTTAATCTTTAGTTTAGTATTCTGAAGCAAAATATGTACTGTATTATCTCAATATCTCAGATTAACCCGTAATATGAATAATAGTTTGTAATGATTTACTTTATTGATATCAACATTTTCGGTCGAATCTGTCGTTGAAAAAAGTGTAAAATCCACACAAGATCCCAATTTTTTTGTTAATCGTTCGATTTTTACTATAGAATTGTACGTAATATACGCGTCAAGAGGACGTTAGACCCTAATGTGTTGTCTCCGTCTCACAAACGTACAACATAGCAAAGTCGAGTTCAGTAGAACCGATTGTGTGTATTTGGCTTTAATATTAGAGTGAATTCACCTACTATCAAACTTAACACTTTCCGTGTTCTCTCCTCGATGTTTTAACAATGTTTTAATTTTCAAGCCAGCTACGTATATTTGAAAGACTAAAATATAAAAATGTTTATAACTCCCTTAAAAATTAAAATATCGTAAATAATAACAGACGAGAGAACACAGATAATATTCTTTTAAGTTTGATAATAGGTCGATTCACTTAATATCAAAGCTAACTACACACAATCGGTTCTACTGAATGCCAATTTGCTATGTCAACGTTTGTACAATGATCGCGGGGGGAGGGGTGGTAGCATCTTCTTAAACTAGACAATAAACATCTTCTAGATATAATATATATTTAAAAATTACAATATATTACGCAGAGTGTATATTACATAATATATAGGTATCATCATCATCATCGTCATCGTCATCATCGTCATCATCGTCATCATCATATTATTATGTTATTATTATTATTATCATTACCACATATTTTACATATTATTATTATTATTATTATTATACGTTGACGGCTTTTGCACGTACTCGCACGTACATACGTTTTGTTTGCAGCTTTTGGCCCCGCATGCCGCAACATGTCCTACCGCTCGTTGGCCGCCGACCGCGTGTACAAAGCGACCACGGACGACCTGCAGCCGGAGCGGAAGAACTCGGTCGGTACGGTTTTTAAAAAGGCTTTCGGCACGCTAAGCTCCAGCCCCCGGCGCAGGCTGTCCGAGCCGCTAATGTCCGGCGTGCCCGTAATCGGCACCGGAAACATCAACACGCCGCTCAGGTATAGATTACACGCGCGTATATAAATGATATAATAGGTATGGTGTGCGTACGGCGTACGACGGGCACACCCGCCCGTGCACGGCGCGGCTGCATCATCGTCGTCGCCGTCGTCGTGTGCACGAGGCCGAAGAGAGAAAATCCGACACCGCCCGCGCAATCATTAACACCCGCGCGTACATGACCGATGCCCAATCGCGTGGCATATACAATGTGGCACCCATACATTTTTATGGATTTTTCTCCGGCCGTTCTCGCGGCGCGCTTTCGACGGCACATTGTTATCGCGTTCGTTCGAATCATTATGATTCTAAACCTATATAAAATTAATATAACGTCGTGCGTTTTAAAACAGTTGGCGTTTTTACGGCGTTCGAGGACTGCCCCGATATACAGTGTGATTCACCGACCGTGCTCGCCCCATTTTTTTCTTCAGTTGCAGTTAGGCATTCAAAATATGATTTTCGGAATTTTTAAATGTACTTAAATCTTTAAATTCTCGACAATTTTTTGTACTCACTCAACGAGTGCCCAGTAGTGATACAAACTTTCGTTTTTCAAATGACAGCCCATCTTTTCTACTGTAATTTATTATTTTGTGGATAATTTTTCTGAATATGTTCACGTATCGAAATCAAAATTCGTACTACCAATTTTAGAGTTATTTAACTATGTGTGCTAAGGATATTAGGTCCACGATAATAGATTTGTAAGAAACGGGAGATATGGTGATTTGAACATTTTAGTGATTATTATTAATCAATCGACATTAATTTTTGTAAAAAATGGCTCAAATATACTAAAAAATACTAGATCCATATTACATATGTATTTTATATTTTTGTAAAACTATTTTTAAGGACTATTATCCTTAGTATAAACATTTTAATATATAAGAAATTACTCGATCGAATTTTGAATTATTATATCAAGGGTACAGGAGAAAAACGGCAGTAATCCATATTTTGTAAATTTATCAGAAAAGCAAAAACAAAGTTTATGACTTTTACTCATCTAATGATTAAGCAAAAAATAAGCTTTATAAACTATTATTTTAGTAAAACGAGTTCAAATTTTCGTAGAACTTGTGAAATTCTTCTTTCATTAAAAATTGTTTTAAATGAAGAAAATCTTTATATTTCACATTCTTTATGCTGAGTTTCCCTCATGAATTAACTTCAAGGCATTGGTTTTAATGTTTCCCTTTGTGGGATTTTGATGTGTTTTTTTCCTCGTTTACTCTGTTTTGGGCTTACATAGTGCTAGCGTACATTCCACAGTACGTATCTTTGAAGAAGATAAGTACACGGGACTCTTTGCGAAATTCAAACACTCTGATAGTTTTTGTTTTGAGGTTACTTTTTTTTTTAATAATGTGCATGCAAGTGTTCCGTCCAGTTTTGGAAAACGATGTCTTTTTCACAACCAACTACAGTGAATGGTGATTATATTATAATTTTGAAGTAAGTACATCAATATTTTTAAAAATTTATCCACTTAATAATTTACAGTAAAAAAAGAAAGGTTTCATTTGAAATATAAAAGTATGTATCATCACAGGAGATTCCTTAAATAATATAAAAAAATTGGAAAATTTGAAAAATGATCTTATATTTAAATATTTAAAAACCAGAATATGGATAAATTCATAATTAAAGAAAAAACGGGGGTGAGCATGCTTTGTAAATTGCATTGTATGAAATATACATAAAATAAATGACGTATGCACTAAACGTAATACATATGTCGGGTATACTAACCATGGTATGTCGACCTACATACACCTCGTATTACAATACTGCAGTATATACATACGCCAAAAAAATATTTTATTATCGAGGTGTGTCAGGTATTCCGTACAAACTTTGAAAATGATTTTGGGTTAGCATTGCAGAGGAGTGCGTACTCACGAAATTATTCTCAGGGACTGTTCGGAAAATGCTAAGATAACTTTTCTTGTATTATTATATTCCTTTATACTTTTCTCACCACCGCATTATACCGCGGACATATAAACAGGACGAGCTACCTTGTTTTTTCGTTGCCAGTGTCAACAGTGTATATAGGTACGAACAAACAACTGAAAAACACTAAGGCTCTATGCATCACGCATGTTATAGTATATAATATGTACATTTCGATTAATATAATTGTATATTATGATGGATGTACGCAGACGCAATTGACTCGATCGACTGTAACTATAGCGGAAAGGGCGATGGAGAAACAAAAAAAACTATCCGATAACATTGTTCCTTGTATAAACAACAATTTTTTTGGATGAATACATACCGAACCCCTGAAAAATAAGTTGTATATTGATTTTGAGATTAAAAGGGTAGTTATTGTATTATATTTTAATAAATCGATATCATTTTTTTCAAATAAAAATGTTTCGTTGATTATATTATAAAATTATTTAATGATTTATTTCTGTATGATTTCAAAATTTCGAAGAAATCGATTTTATTTAAAAACGGTTTAGTAAAATTATTGCATTAATAACGGATTAAAAAAAAAATCTTAATAAGGGTTTATTATATTATGCCTATATGACATAGGCGTACACACACACACACACACACACACACACACACACACACACGAAGTTTGTCAAGGTGGTGAGGATAGTTAGTATAATATACAGGAATTACAGGAATATACATAATTACAGGAATGGTTAGTTACTAGAAAACCAATTTTTAAAACATAAAAATCTAGCGAGCTAGAAAAGAACTAAAAGGCAAACAAAAAATAGGTCATTACAATTTAAAACGTAAAACACTGCAAAACACAAAAATAATAAAATCAACGCTATCGACCAGCGTAACATGACGGAACGACTATAAACTGATAAAACAAAATAAATACCTTTTAGCTATGTTAACGCTATGACTCTTCTATAAAATATATATATTTAGAAATTTAATAAATATGCTGCAGTTAAATATTTATAAAAAAACCTAACAAAATACAGATAAACGCTAACATTTTATAAAATAATTTGAAAATATAGCACAGGCTGCCAGTTGCCCATTCCTGGCAAATAATAATATAATATCTATTGTATGTTGACGAAATGTGTATTTTTCGTTTCTCATGGTTTTCGTTTTACAGAAAAATGCCCACGTCTGCCATATCCGAAGAAGCATCGCTGCTCAGGTGAGTTGTTTGATTTATGTTTGTATAATATTATAACCGTATAATAGTCACAGTCGTCTTTTGACGTGCCACTAGGGCGATACCGATTACCGAGTTCAGTCTTTTCGATTGATAATTTATGTAGCAAAGGTTATAGCAGGATCTCCTAACCGAAATAATAACATTTATAATTTACACGGCATCAGCCCGTTAACATGTTTAACGTGTATCGTGTTTTTACCGTGTCCATAACAACTTAAAGAGGTCATTTGCATCGCCCACTTGGCCCGAGCCCGGCGCCACTGCGACTGCATTGGATTTAATATGATACCTATTATACATCTCGTTGATGAAAATACCCGGTTCACGAAACGGACAATTTTTTTTTCACCATTTCACGAGCACCTTGAACGGTTTGTGTGTACTTTTGGGACGATCCTGCGATAAACACGAATAAACCTATAATTACATATTTTTTTTTCTATTTCATATCATTTTCGTTACCTGCCATAATTCACATAATATCATGTATTTTGTACACTTTACCGCATTACGGTTTATAACTTTTTTAACTGATATAATATAAATTATGAGTACAGACGAAAAATAGAAATTGAAAATAGTTTTCACGAGTCGGGTGTAACATTGAAATATGCCTATCTACATAATATACTGCGCGTGTATTAAGAGGACGTCGTACCCGCATGCTTTGTCTTCTATGTCTTCGTCTTATACACGTTAGCAAATTTCCGTTCACCAGTTAGTGTGCTGTTAGTTTTGATATTATAGTGAATTGACCTATTATAAAATTTAAATGCGAGATTATTATCTAGCGCCCCACGAAGGTTTTTTTCAATATTATTATTTATAAGTTAGTTATGATCATTTAAAAACGTACAGTTTCAAAAAGGTCACTTAAAAATAATAATATCAATGAAAGCCTACGCGAAGCTCTAGATAATAATCTTACTTTTAAATTTTATAATAGAACAATTTACTCTAATATCAAAACTAATAACACGCACTATTAAAACTGGTGAACGAAAATTTGTTGTCGTACGCGTGTAAGACGGAGACAACTATGCGGGCACGATGTCCTCTTAACACGTTGACTCATGAAAATATTAGGGTACTCCCACTATTTTTACTCTTGTGTACCGTACGAATTTTTCGGTTTTTCCTCCTTTGTACCAAATCAATATTTCATTATCAGTTAACGGTACAAAAAAAAAAGCGTCTTATATAAAAAATGACAGGACTTGCATAAGTTTTATGAATATATAATAATTTAGGTGAGAAAAATCGAGTTCTCGCATAGTACAAAAGTGATAAAATTTGGTGATCGAATTTTTGCGAGTCCCTGGGCTCTCTCATCAATTTTTCATTTACTTTTAAGAAAATATAACTTTATTTATGAAAAATAATTAAAAAAAAAGGCCGGCATAGGTGCCGCTCTGCTGTACAGTAGGTGTCGAGTGGGTCACATTCATGGATGTGTTAAATTTGTATTTAATGATATAAATCATTATATACGAAAAACAATTTGAGCGAAGACAGCCTGTCAGCCAACATAACTAAGTGTACCTATTTTAAGATATTATTGCTATTAAAATAATTAATTTTATTACTATTAATAATACAGTTGGTTGAATAATTTATTTTTGCAACAAAAGTTGCAATTAAAAAATTAATTAAACGTATACAATATAACTTTAAAAGTTTCAAGAACTCTCAAAAAATATTTTGAATTAACAACAAAATAAATAACATCCTTATTTTTTATTTAAATATTTAATTTCGTCTAAATTTAAACTTAAAATGTCTAAGAAAATTATTTATTTAATACATTTTATTCATTTTTTTGATTACACTATTAAATACTTACGAAAAACCTTGTTTTAAATTTTCAGTCCTTAGCTATAAAAAGTAATCATTTCATTAATTTTTAAATACTAAATAATTTGCAAATGTTCGATGATGAATTTCGGTCAAAATTTGAAGTTTAAATGCTTATAAAAAAAATTGTGCCCATCTATTTTTATTAATTTTGATCTGATCTTTTAACAGATTGTGAGAAATTTTGTATTATATTTTCAAGAAATTATACCCAATGAAATTTTTTTTATTGATATTTAAAGAAAAAGAATTTGAAAAGATCAAAAAATTTTTAGGCCTACAATTAGCTCAAAAATTGTTAAAATATTTTTAAATTTTTTTGGTATTTAGAAAATGGTAATCTAAATATTTGGTGAAATTTTCAAATATTTACAGTAATTTTTTTTTTTGAATTACATCAAAATAAGAGAATCGTTTCTGGAGACAACGAGTGAATATCGAATGTCTAAATTCAAACGCTCATTAAAAAATTAGTTTGACTTCCAATAAACTTTTTGCTTTTTAGAAAAGTAGAAAAACTTATAAAAAATCTTGTGCTGAATTTTGAAATCTTAGATTTGTATAGAAAAATTTTTATGAATTTTCTCATTAAAAAAACTGCATATTTTCATGATTTTTACGTAGGTATTTTATTAAAATTTTAACTTTAGACACTTATAAAAATCTATTGGAGACTTACGCTCAATTTTTTTTTAATTTTCACATACGACAAGTTATTAAGAACATTTTATTACATTTTCAAGTTTTTTGATCGACTGAAAAAATTTTTATTGATAATAAAAAAAAAACAATTATGCCTATTTATAGGTTAAAAAAAATCAAATTTTTTTGAAACATTTATAGTTTATAGAAAATGCTTATATAAACATTTGGTAAAAATTTCATGTATTTACGATCATTATTTCTTTTGTTACACCAATAATAAAAATTGATTTTGTCAAAATTTTGCTTTTCGAAAAATTCCCGTTTTCCCTTATTTTTTTTTTGTTGTTTTTCCCATCACGTTTAAAAAAAATGAGGAATTTTTTACTTTTAACCTCCCCCCTAATTATCAACTAGATTCACTTTCCTACTGAAAAAGATGCTGATGAAGAAAGTCGGTGTACTTTTACTGCCCTTAAATTTAATCACAGACACCAAAAAAAAAAAAAAAAAACACATCATTGTTAAATCAATACATTTCTTGCTCCTCTTAAAATCTAAAAGGACAAGACGTTCATAATAAATTATTAAAGAATTCATTTATCTTTAATTTTTTTTTTATTCTTCATTTTTTTAGATTGATTTTAAAATGTTAAATGATTTTTCAGTATTTTAAAAATTGTTAATTTTGTAGTTCAATTATCTTTTATATTTAGAAAATTACGTATTATGTGTACATTTTGAGATATTTTAAAAATATTTTAATTTCTTGATTTTTGAGAGAGCTCCAGTGCTCCCATAGCAAACAGAAGTTAAAAACATGTGTTATTAAATAATTCTATGCATTTGGTACAAATATTAACGAATAGCTAGCGATAGTGATGAATAAAATAAAAATCTTATTGAGAGAACCCAAGTATACTCATGGCACAGAATGAATGAACTTGAGTACTCTCGTGGTACTGAAGAACAATTTTTTAAAATTAGGCTTAGTAGTCAACGTGTTAAAATAATATCACAACGAATTAATAATTGCGTGTTTTCTTTTTATATGTGCGATGCAGTGGCATGCGATCGGAGACCTTGGAGGAAGTTGAACTTACCGGCGTCCGTCCGTCTCTACCCGCCGTCCGGACATTTACCAGGGGCAACACCGGCGTGGAAGAGGTGTACGTGGACACCGACAACGGGCCGGTGTGCGTGGCCGTGCAAGGCGATCGGTCCAGGCCGCCCATACTCACTTACCACGACTTAGGATTGAACTGTAAGCGGCCAAAAACCTCACGAGTACCGTGACCCATTTTTTGAGTTAAACGTTTTTCGGTTACAGTGTAATACACCCGATCAGGTTCTTTTTGATTCCGTTAAATGTGGAAAACGGCAAATTTTTCACTTCACAGTTGTTTCTCGTAGGCAATTTATATTAAACTGCAATTCAAACGATTTCAATCGACTACACGTGTAACATGCGTTCGCCGAGTATATTGAGTAGATATCGATGACTAGAAAAGGACATAATAATACGTAGTCGTTATGTTTACATTTTAAATGCACATAGTTATGTGTCGTTTTATCGAGTCCTTGAAAACTATAGCAAGCCTTAATTTCAACTAATAAAAACTATTATAATATATCGTCATTGAAATTTTGGTACCTGCAGCCACTCTGTACTATTATGCCCACGTCTGTGGCCGCCGTTCGACGAAATTCGAAACCACCTCCTCACGAATTGTCACGGTCATAAGTTATGGCTCATTATAAGGTTACGTATCTCGTCCGACGAGCAAAACACTTTTCCCGTCGTTTGGTAATTAGTTGTTATGATGAGGGCGGGGGCGGGGGGTTTAACTTTGATGCAAGGCTCAATTTTTTTTTTTTTTTTTTGAATGTAAAAAACCAATTGATTTCCTACGAATGCTTTCTAACGCCTAATCGTTTTGATGCAGACGTCACGAGCTTTCAGACATTCTTCAATTACAGCGAAATGCGCACCCTCATGTCAAATTTCTGCGTGTACCACGTGAACGCGCCCGGCCAGGAAGAAGGAGCTGCACCTTTATCGGATGAGTAAGTTTCATAAATAGCAGGAAAAACGTTATAAAATGCATGTGACGTGTATATATATATATATATAGATATAAGGATGTTCTCATAAGTCTGGAATGCATTATTCCACGTGTTTTATTTCTGGACAAGAATAAAACACGCTCATTACGATAAGTGACCATAATAAGCATATATAGAATTATAATATATATATAAGCTGTAATAATACGGTGCCGTTGCGGTACTACACCACAAAGTGATCAACATATATATATATACCGCGGTAATGGCGATAACGAATGAAAATGTTTATTGAATGTTGTAGTAATAAATTAATTTAATGAGTGATGTTTTTAATTTTCGCTACCTACAAATTATTAATAATATGCAAACTGAGATGAACGTTTTTAAAGCTATAAAAATCCATACAGGTACGCAACTATTTCATATCATTATATTGAATACAATTTAATTAAGTTGTATTGATTTTGTTTGCGTTATCTACATTATGTGTGTTTGAAAAATCCGTAAAAATAAAATTAATTGCACGTAATAATTTAAAACGTTATAGAATATTTACAGTATTCTATAGAAAATGTTAACCGATGACGAAAAACGCGATATGCTTTTAATAAACATATTGAAAGTTAAATTTATTTCAGATTTAATATTAATTGAAATTACATTAGTCGTACCCACCAACAATCCAATATAGGTACGTTAAATATTGTCTCCTTTATGCTTGAGTACCCAATGATAATGGTATGCTATTAATATTTAAATATTTGAGTGGTTTATTTGCTTTTCGAATCCATATATAAATCCCATATGTACCTTTTAAATGAATCCGAGTACATCTATATGTTTTAAAATCTGGTCATTTTATGGGAAATAAGTGTAAAGTACTATTACAACTCATTATTATGTTTATTAAAAACCGAATAGTCTATAATATTAATACAAATATTGAATATTTATCCGAAACAAATGTTGTACTTAGCATAACCTAACAATACTCGGAAGCGAGTTTATCTATACACACATATAATAACATATTATAAAAAAAAAATAATTTCAATTTTGTTGTATTTTTTAATGCTTGATTTTTATTGTACGATTTTCATTTACTGATTTGTGTATTACAATATACATAATATACTATGAGTTTAAAATAACATTACGCCAGTTATTATATTTCAAACCGATAAGGGCAAATTGGTTAATCAGTACCATCTCAGTTTGCTCGTCGATAAATGCCTGCAAACTGTTTTCCAAGACTTTCGGGATACGCTGATGGGCTAAATTCCTAATGGTTTCGCGGTTGTTATCGTTATTCAACAACACTCTGAGTCCATTGACGGTAGTCTTTGAGAACAACTTCGTAATCTGTTCCTGTCCGTTGGGTTTAGTGACTACGATCAGAGTTTGCATGTTGTCAATAGCGAACGAAGCTTGTCCATTGTACACGTTTCCGGTGTTGTATTCTAAAGCCCATTCATTGTTGCCTCTTAGGTCGAACGATGTGAAACAGAAAAGCATTTCAGTTTGATTGTTGTGGACGGTGTAGTTGATCATCTTTTGAATTTTATTAGTACTGCTCAAGTCGTTAATCATAGTGTTGTAAATCTTGGCCTGTAACGATATTATATTAGTTTTTTTTCCAGAGATAGTGAATGTTACTTAAAATGAATAAAAAAAGTGCAAACTATACGCAAGGAAACTGAAGTATAAGCAAGAGGAGCGGTAGTCAAGAGGGCCCAGGAGCACCGAGTGTTAAATTTTTAGTACCTAGTACCTATTTTTATACGTTCTGAAAAATTATTAGGTAATAAGATTCTTAAATAAAATGCATTTTATAAACATTAATTTTTTTGATATAAACTATGTAGGTATACAGGTTGTACAAAAATTAATTTATTAAATATATTTTGGAAGTGTGGCATCAAAAATTTGCCTACTAGTTGCAATTTTTTAAGCACTACTCTGCAAATAGTGTTAATGACAAATATACTTATGTTTTATCCACTACTCTTATATTATAATAGTGATGAATGTTATCTTACTTGTACTCCGGGAGCAATGTAAGTGTTGACTTTTGGAACAGCCATGGATTTAGTCGGGAACAATACAGTCGATTTCAGCTGTTGTGCGAGACGCATTGCAATTAGGGGTATGAAACTGATGGATATTTCTTTGGTGAGACGATCTTTGATTATCTTGTTGAGGTAGTTGTTGTAGTAGATGTACGGCTTTTGGAATTGGGCATTTTCGATCAAAGTGTTTAATACATCCATGTTGGTGAACATTGACTCGTGGTGACCGAACATCAATGACTTTGAGTCGATTTCTGGCTGAGCTTCCATGAATTTATTCAGAAGAAACTTTGCTTTGTATTCAATATCTCTCAGTGTAATGTAGAATTGCCCGGACTCGGTCTTTTTAGAATTCACAGCATTGTAATCGCCAGCGATATCAGCTTTCTTCAAGTAAACAGTGACCAAAAACTAGAAAATATACATCACATTGTTTAGCCAACTCTTTACCGTGTACATACTGTTTATATATATATATATATATATATTTATGTAAGTAATTTATATATTTCATACTGAGTTCTCGCTGATCTTGTCCATATTGACTTCTTTCAAGATTGCATTTCCTAAACCTTGAACTTTGGCGTTTTTGTATTCGATTTCGCCGTTGTCCAAGAACTCGGTAGCGTCGATCAAGTTCATTGGGTCTGAGAATTTGAGGTTCTTTCTGGCTTGTTCAGCGTACAACTGATAGTTTTGACTTGCTTTCAGGATAATTCTAATTTTTTGGACAACGTCATTGAACTCGTTGTTATTTTGGTTTTCTTGTTGAAAATCTTCCAGAGTTTTCATATCTTCATATTTTATTTCTGAAAATTAAACATGTTATGAAACCGTATAATCAAGATATATTCTTTAATCTTAATATATGCCTTTATATTAAGATATAATCATTATTGCGTAGAAAAAAAAGCATAAAAAGTATATTGTATAAAGAAATAAATTTCATAAATAATGTTATACCGTTTAGTTTTCAAATAAATTTTTTAAGTCAGAAATATAATTAAATTTAAAACTAAAAACAGATAAACAACACATTAGTTAAACGTGTTATAAAAGTTGAAAAAAAATTGTATAAAATACCTTGATAATCGTCAGTGTGATTACCGCAGTGCAAGCAAGTAGCGTTGATTACTGCTACTGAAACAGCGAACACGAATAAGGGAACAAAGACCTTCATTTTGCTGCCGGAATCTCCACTGAACTGCCTGTGCAAGTCTCCATCCCAATGTATTTAACCGTATCAAAATGTCGATTAAGTGATTTGGAGCATTTGGATTTTTGCCGATCTGGCGGTTGGTTGTATATGTATATCAATATAGAATTGTATGACCTTTAAATGTTGTGTACACCACGAGCTACTTAAAAATGGCTCATAATCACTACTTCCCGCAAGTTTTAATTTTAATTAATAAAAATTGTATATATTATGTACGTATGTGTATATATATATATATATATATCGCAATCATAATAGAGCGTTTCAGAAAAAAATGTAAGATAAGTTTTCGATCTCACCTCATTATTGATTATCATTGTACACCTATATTAAAAATATTTAATCGCTTAATCAGTTCACTAACAGTAAAAACTTTATGTAAAAATAACTTGAAATGGTTTATTCTATAGGTTATACATTTTACAGATTTACTATTTTAATGATAAAACTGATTGATACTTATAATTCAAAAAAATTCTTATTTACAGTATAGTTAGTTTTAAAATTATGCTTAGTTTAATTCATTGATCTATGACAAGTCCAAGCCTATAATAAGTATTTTTTATTTTAATAACAATCAAATATCATTAGCTAATTTCCTTAAAACTTAAAAGAAACAAGTATGTTGTAAATTTAGCGATTTTTTTCTCATTTGTTTATAGAATTGTTTACGATCAATGATATAAATTTGAACATTTCATAATATAAATCTTTAAAATAACAATTAGGAAAAATTCCCAACCGATTGGTAAGCGGTCATTTTAGAATTCTAATAAAAATAAAAATTAAAAGTTGCATTGTTTTTAAAACAACAACAATTGTGTTTTCAAATTAAAATATGCTTTAATAGGTACATGTAGAGATCGTATGATTTTTAGTGCCAATAAAATATCTATAAAAATAATTTTAATTTAATACTATCTATTATTATTATGAATTATGAGTATAAACTATTAACATTTTGTTCCGTGGCGACATTTCAGAAAATTAATTATTTTTCTAATTTTTATACTCGTACGAATTTTTCTTATTACATCTGAATGTGTCTCAAAGCTTTAAATTGTAATGTTTTATACATTGCTAAATATTAATGACGTTAATAATGTCAGTTAGTTTATTACTCTTCTAATATATCAATAGTTTGTTCAATGTGTCGATTGCATTTACAATGTGTTTACACTTTTCAGTAAAAACATTAAAAAAGAACAATTTTATGTATAAACTATTGATTTATTTGATTATCATTCAATTACAATATTATTCTTGTTTGTGGATTATTCATTATAGGTACTGCACACTTGTATAATTGACTTGTAGGTTAATATTATAGGTATGTGATAATTCAAGGTACTTTTTATAAAATAGTTAAATTTGTTTTTATTAAAATAAAATATAATATACGAAACGTATCATAAACTAACAATCGTTGAAATTATTTTGCATCGATATAAATATATTTATAACTATATAAAACACGCCCGTGTGGTATATTATTAATAGAAGCCATTAGGTCAGTGTTGTAACTTGCTTTTTAACATATTCTTTTTTTTTATGTAAAACACGTGCCGATTTAGGTAATTATATAGGAACGTAGATACGAAATACCAATTAATTGTAGAATATTCTGTTTTTTTTTTTGATTTTATAAATTAACACTAATTGACTTTAAATTTGAAACGTATTCATTATTGGAAAAAAACAGAATTATTATTTACTGACAAAAAATAAATTAACTTGAACAAAACAACCAACTTATGATAAACAACCAAATCTATTTATACAATTTAATAGTTACAAATACGAATTTTTTAAATTATGTTTATTTATAAAACGAAGAGGATATAAGAGTTGTAAAAAAAGGATTTTTGAGTATTACTATAGATAATTACTAATTACAATATTATTATATTATGAGATAATTTCCTCTCCGATTGAACCGGTATTGAATACAATTGTTTTTATTTTAAAACTATTTGATTTATTTTCTTCGACAATTAATATTTATTCTACGATTTAGAATTATTAATTAGTAACAAAAAGAAACAAAAAGTTATACAGCACCACTGGTAACCTTTTTTTTCTGTTGTAATGCATTACCTACACAGGAAACCACACTCGTATTGGCGCACTCTTTATTTACTTTTCAGTTAACTCTTTTTTAATTAGAATAAATATCAATGAATAACGTAAAACGTATGTAGTTCATAGTCAAAAACAAATTAAAAAAAAATGAAGTCAACGAAATTTAACAAATGTAATACAACAATCAAATATAAAATAAACGCATTTATTTTATGGCATATTGTTCCTTTGTAAGTAGCTATCAACATTTCATTTTAGGGTATTTTCCGTACATTTGTTTTTACTGAATTAATGTTTTTCATTAATACAATCTAGTAGATATATATAAAATAGTATAATATACCTATAGATTATAGTATGTATTATATTTATTGTATTTTTCGACTTAACACTTTTAAACGTTTTTAAATTTTAATTAATCACTCATGGGTTATTTACTCTGTTGTTTTCCTAAAGTCAATCTAATTGTCTTAAATTTTGATCAGTGTATAAGTGAGGATGATTAGGGAATAATCAAAGCAATTAAAAACATGAAATAAATTTTACCATTAATTTTAGTTGACATTTGTATACAAAATTAAAAATTATATAATATGAAAGATCATATTGCAATAAATTTTTATTTGTCATCAAAAATAACTTAACTTAAAAAAAAAAAAATTTATCAATATATTGTTTAAAAGTCTTAAATTTCATAAAATGCTAAATTATTAATTTTCGTTATATTTTGTTACTAGAACAATATAATAAAAGCTTTTATTATACTATTAGTGGTAATCTTAAAAAACATGAATACCAAATTCAATTGTAAAGAAATTTATAATTTTTTTTACTAAAATCATCGTAATATTATAATTTTTTATCAATTTATTTTAAAATATAACATTTCAATAGAACCACGATGTAATGATCATTATTAGATAATACTTGTATGCGAGTAGTGCGTCGTAATGTATCTAAATAGTGAATAGCTATTTAATTCCACACCCGTTGTTCAAAATAATTCGCGAATGTATACGATTAATGTTTTTTTTTTCTTGGATTAAATAGTAAATACAACTCTTGATGTAGCAATATAAACGGAAAAAATAAGAGGGTGTGAGAGAGGGAACCATTGACCTTTTTGTAGATAAAACTGCAAGCTTTATGTAAGCCATTGAAATATATTACTGTATATCAACCTATTTAAACAGCAGGAGAGGGAAGGGATCGACGAGACACGTAGTCAACGTATCCACTTCAGTCCATTACAATGAGTCTTTTGTTAACAGTTTAAAGAAACGAACGGTAATAAAAAAGTGGCTTTTGACGATATATGAAAGTATGAAAGTTACATTTTCGATTCGTTACATTAAAATGCAAAAATCAAATGGGCTTAAATCTGAATTAGTCAAATGCAAAACGAAAAATGTATAATAACACCTAGGTAAATGGATAATAATTATTATTCAATTGTATCTTTATGGAACATAATTAAAATGCAACAATTTGTGTTGTTTGAGAAGGTAAAGTTTAAATACATATATTTGTATCCAGTCACAAATTACAACGTAAATTAATTTATCTTTCATGATTTCGTTATATTTTAGGCGCTTGCAGTTTTTGTTTTTTTTTTTTTTTGTAAAGTAAAAATATTATTTATATGGATTTATTGAATTAAAATTGAATTTGAAAGTGTCTTTTTTTTATTGTTCAATCTGCAAAAAATTTTGACATTTAAACAAATAAAATGAGTATTTTAACCAAAAAATAACCATTTACACAAAACCAAGTTCCGCTTAAAATCATCGTTCACAATATTTTATAATACTATCACGATTTATCATTGATTTTTAGATTATAGAAACAATACAACAGTATTTACTGTAGGTCTTAAGCTTACGCAGTAGTTAGTCAAGTCATGGGAAAATTTTCTGCGCCGTGTCCTTACTTTTTTTCCTTGAGTACTCACCAATAAAATTCTTGCAGTAATCGCGATTTCATTTTCATAGAATTATTCGGATATTTGAGTAATTTGTCAGACTGTTTGTACTTTTAATTTCTGATGTATTAGTTTATGATTTGATTCATCGGTTCTATTTACGACTAATATACAATGTATAACAATTTTTAAATAAAAAATTTAATTTTTATTGAACGAAATATCTTAATGTTTTAGTATATATATATATATATATATATATATATATATATATATATATATATATATATATATATATATATATATATATATATATATATAGTTACACGTTTTATATGTTTTTAAATATTAGAACATACGATTTAGTTATACATATTTAAAAACTGTGTACACAGAAATATTATTGCCTACTCATCATTACATGTAGACAACATCACAGTTTTTATTTTAGATTTTGAGCGAAGTGATAAATGTATTGATTTTACAATGATGTGTGTTTTTAAAATTAAAGATTTTTATTTTTTGTGCCTGACAACCCTTTTTGGGATAGTAAAAAAAAAGTTGAACGTAAATCTACAATAGTTTTTAATTAGCGTCTGAAATTTCGATGAAATACGTAAAAATAAAAAAAATAAACTACAGATTTTATTATTTTATCGTTATTCAAAAACAAATAACCGTAGACACTTGAAATGTGTACTGAATGCTGAGATTATTAATTTCTATACGTCATATAGTTTTAAAAATGTGTTGATACTTTTTGAGCTAATTGTAGTCCTAAGAAATTTCCGTTTTTTCTTTTAAACATTTTTTCTATAAATATCGATTAAAAAATTTTTCGTTAGTTTGAAAAGCTTAAAAATGAAAACAAGGTTACAAATAATCTGAAATAGCAGTGCAAACACATTAAAAATACATAAGCACATTTCATATAAGCATTTAAAGTTCAAATTTTGAACAAAATTTATCAACATATCGTACATATTCATATTATTTTTTAGTTAAAAATTTATAAAATTTTCAATTTTTATAGACATTTGAAGTTCAAATTTGGATGAAATTAGATATTTAAATGATGAGTGACAATGTATTATTTTGTAGTAATTTAAAAAATATTTTTCGTAGGTGCTTAAAACTTTTAAAATATATTATTATATTTTACACTCAATAAAATTTTCAAATACAAAGTTTTCTCTAAAAATTAATTCAACTCATTGTATTATTAATAGTTGAATTAATTATTTTAATTGCAATAATATCAAATACACTTAGTAATGTAGGCTGATAGGCTGTTTTCGTTCAGAATCGTTTTTCGTATATAATGATATATATCATTGAATTTAAATTTATACATCCATGAAAGTGAAGAAAGTGATCCACTTAATACCTACTGTACAGTAGAGCAGTACTCATTTGCCGACCTCTTTTTTTTTATTGAAATTAGATTTCAGAATAAATTTGATCTAAACAAATATTTAAAATATTGAAATTAAAATTGAACTCAATACATACATATGAGTAAAATTTTGAGGCTTAATTAAACTAATATACCTATTTAAGTGTGTTATGTTTTCATAAAAATTAGTTTTAAATTATAATATATTTTCTTCATAAAATTAAATAAATGTAATAGGTAGTTACATTTAATTTTATATTTAAAAAGTTAACTTTTAATTGGTAAACATTTGGCACTGCATTAGTGCATTACTATGAATATTTTTTAAACATTTCCATTTAAGCAACGCATATTATAATAATCCATGCGCGAAACTGATGAATCATATACAAAGTGTTTTACCTACTTTCGATTTAAACAACATTTTGCATATTGTTCTTATATTTTTGCATATAGGTACATAATATTATTATGTCATTCAAATGAATATAATAAGCCTGTACACAAACGATATAGACTCGTTTGATTTCGTTAAATCTCACAATAATATATATGAATAGAATTATAGGTATATTATTTTATCGTCGTATTACATAGATTTTTATTTTTTATACACTAACAATATTATGATGTGTTGTCGGTCGATTTTCTATCGGAAAAAACGTATTAATCGACCCAATTCGTAATCTGCGTTTACATCATGGACTGTTGAACTTTACGGTCGACGGCAGTCTCGAGGGTGCGCACCAAAAACTTGCTGAACTGGGGGACCAACTGTTTTTGGACGTTGGACCAGTTGACCGTGGAATTGGAGTCGGTCGCGATGAACTGGATTTGGGGTTTTATGACGTGGACAGTGGTGCGGGCACTGTTTTCGACAAAGTCCAAGTCGCAAACCACTTTGACGGTGTTGGTCGTGTACGTGGCTCTACGGTTGTCGGTCTTGCCGTCGGGAGATGAGATCACGCTTTCGAATTCTCCGGCCAGGTTCCACAGGCGGAGTTCGAGTTTGGCGGAGTAGCTGTCGCTGGTTTTGCTCACCTGCACAAACGAAATCTTGGCCAAGTTGTTCTTGGAGTTGTCGAAATCGAGGTTTTTCAACTCGAAACGCAATCCGTCAGTCAGGTTACCGGTTAGGACCGCGGCGAACCCGATATCGGTGGTCAGTTTGTTGCTCCGGTACACCATGTAAGGCTTGACGGACCGTCTAATTTGCATGACGAAGTCGTTGTACATGTTGTTGGCTTCAGCGGTGGCCACACATTGGGGTATTGTGTTTTTGACGAGGTTGCTAAAAGGAAAAACGAGAAATTTTTTGGTTTTAAAACTTTATTTCGACCGTTGCCTATAATGACACTGTGCGCATAGATCTCGGAGGACATCAGCATTTACGGGTGTTTGTCACCCTCAGCAAATTTCACGTTTTTAATCTGATTTAAGTATTATTATTATCATTATTATTTTACAGCACGATTTTTGATCAAGTATTTTAAGACAATATCAATAAATTGGATTCTATTTTTGTCTAAATAATAAAATCTTTGTCCTGATCCGTTTCATCGCGTAAACAAAATAATTACATTCAGTTTAATTAAAGGTACCTAATCAGTTAAATTATAAAATATGTATATACGTTTTTGACTTTCTGCTATTATAGTATATTAATACGTTTTGGTATTGTTAACCATTTATATGTTAAATGTATTGTTTATTAAAAATTAAAAATTTAAAACATAATTCATAGGAGGGGACATGCGGGCATGCGAATTCGTTGCCTATTTTAATGAAAATTTATATTTTTAAAAAAATTGGTGTCGCTCTCTAAAATTCAATTAATCTCCGTCAATTGTAATTTACTTTGACCACGTTACTCACTCAAATTGAGGTTTATCGTTTTGGAACACTTCCGGTAACGCGGTGTGGTTGACGATGAACTTTGCGAACTCCACGGAGCGGATGTTCGACATCAACGGGTAGACGTTCGAGTTTTTCGTAAGCATGGTTTTACCTTTGTACTTAGGTTCAATAATCTCTAAATGGAAAATTCCATTATGTCTGGCCACGGTGTTCATGTAATGGAACATTCCGGTAACCACGAGTTTTTTCCAGCTGTTAGCGACGTGGATCTGTGAAAACGAAACCAAATAATATGATTTCCACGTAGAAATAACACCAAAAAATCAAGGGGCTCAGCGTAAATCGATTTGTTTTACCGATTGTGTACTGATATTTAAAAACATGTTGTTCGGTAGTTAATTTAAAAATCAGCCCATATACATACTACAGGGGATTCATTTTTAAAATTGTAACTTGATACATTATTTTTCTAAGTCAAAGTTATTTAAAAACTACAATTTTAGTTATTTTTTTTTATTATAATAGTTTGTTTAATTTATTATATTAACGAGAACATATATTTTTCATTCCATAATCAAACATGTACTTGAATACTATAAATGCCATACGCAATTATAAATTTCAATTAAATAAAAACCACTATAATAAAATATTAGATTTTTTTGTAAATTGTAATGTTATCACTTATTAAATATTAATAGGTACCTACTTTAAATAGAATAAAAATTTTATTATTTATTTAATTTTTTAAAAAGATAAAATTCGATATTAGTGTAATGAGTTAAATCGATTTAAAGTTTTTAACGTTATAATTACAATGGTTTTTGTGGATCTGTGGTATACAAACTATATAGTATTATTATGCAATGCGAAAAAAACAGATTCGAAAAAAATTACGAGTAAAATGATATCAATCGACACTCCCAATCAATGAATCTGCACATATTATTATTAAATGAGCTTACCAAATCTTCTCCCCACGTCATAGTGATGTTTTGGCTATCGAAATCATTCAATCCCTTGACTCGGACGTCGGTCAATAGCGTGTCGGCGGTTAAACCAATGTCTATAGTATCTGGGACGGAAATTTCGTTATTTTTAGAGTTATCGGTTTTGGTCACGTCGTTTTTGTATTGTCTTATGATGTTTACGATGGCGTCGAAGGAGTTGTCGATGGAATCGTGTTCCACCTTGGTGTATTCATTCTTATTGTTGTTCTCGTTCGATTCGAACAATTCGTTTTGGCTGTCCAATTTTTGAGCTGAAAATTACAATTTTTATTACTAAAATCGTCCGTATTAACAACAATAACAACAACAACAACAATAATAATAATAATGTACATACACGGCAGTGTAGCGGCCGTGGCCAAAGCCAGAACAGCGGTCAAAACGATCGCAAACTGCATTTTTTTACTTGTGCGGAACGACTGTAATGTTGATTTCAACTCCAACACCGGCTTTTATATATAATTCTTTTTATCACTTATATTATTTTTAAATATTAATAATACCGATATTGGCTGGGTATGATATCGATAAATTGTCGGTTTGCATTCTTTATACGCTTTTTTCCGACATTAGACAACATGTAAAATTCATTTTACACAATTATGCACATTTTTTATTTTTATAATCATTATAAATTGTATTATTAATAGATAGATTATAAACGGATATTCAAGACTTTAGTATACAAGTTCGTGTATTCGTGGTAATGATCATAATAGGATATTATAGATATATACACGTGCGTTAAAAATATTAATTAAATGCTGATATGTTGTTGATTACATATAGGTAGGTACAATTTTTAGATTAAATCAAAAAGTGTACAAAAAAATTAAATGCTTTATTTCGGAGAATTCTCAAAGTTATTATTTTATTCAATTTTAATTAAATTTTACATTAGGTACAAAAGGGTTCAGACTTCAGAGTTCAGGCTATATTCAAAATATATATTTTTTATGGTTTAAATATAGTTTTTCAATGTTTAAAATACAATTAAAAAAAAATCTAACACAGAACTTTTAATTTGACATTTTTCTCTGTCGTTTACATTAGACTGTCATTTCTGATTAGTAGCTATAATTACTTGTGACCAAAATATGTATTGAAAGAGAAATTATAATGTGTACATTGTGTGTACTAAAACTTATAAATCAATTTTAAACATAGAATAATTTGTAAACAAAAACAGTTTGATGGAATTAACCTCACTTCATCAATACCTAAGTCCTAAACCGACTTAAAAATAATAAATACAAATTTAATAAGACATTTTTAATAATTTGAAGTTAATAAATATTTAAATATGAGTATTTACAATGCTAAAACAATATAATATCAATTATCTAAATTTTGTTTTTATTTTTATTTAGTTAAGGTTTCAATAAACATTAAATATCAATAAGTACCTAATAAATATGATAACCTTCATTTTAAAATATTTTATATTCATGTTTTATTATTGATTACTGTACATCTGTACTTATTAATATAGTTATCTAATTATTATTTTTATATTTTTAACTAGGAAGTTAAGGTTTTAATAAATACGAATCATCAACGATTTTCAAATTTATGTAATAATTTTAGGACTACAGTAAAAGTGTGTGTGTGTGTGTGTATCTTTATTGCTATGTACCTGGCGATACATAACTTTTATGACTATTAATAAATCAGCAATGACCTCGAGGGTAAGGGGGAACTATGTACGTTTCAACACAAACCACTTTATAAATAATTACTAAACCGTAGACGCGTTGGGAAAAGACAAAGCTAGATCGACTATAAAACTATTTAAGAAGGACCAGAGAAATCGTGCATATCTAAGACGGACAAGTGCTAGGGCGTGACAAGCCATCAACGAGCCAATGATACTCGAAACACGACGAATATCGGATTCGATAATACAAGGCGGCCTCGAACCACCAGCGGTTCCGAGAACTTATCCAAATAAATAGAATATTTAAATTAAATAATTTAATATCATGTTGGGCACCTGAATTATTATATTAAAATATATTTCGATAATAAATGAACTAACAGCGTCCGGTGAGTTATCGCCACTCGACGACAAAGCGTGGGTGGATGGCATTTCCTGGGACTAGCCCAATCATACACGAATGAGCGAATGAGGTCAACGCTATCTTGCTAGGACGACGTAGGTACCGATAGGAGGAGTAGCCAATAATAATAATAAAATAAAAATAAAAAATATATAAGGGAGCCCGAATCGGTATCAATTCAGACGTGATATTCCCGGGCTACAACGAGCACCTTCACGCCAGTCTATTTACTGAAATTTCAATAAACAACTCAGTACGATATCAAACAGTTTTACAATTTATTTAAACACCACGACTACAAAGCTCCTGACGTCCATCTAAAAGATCGTTCTCTGATCGGCCCACAACATTATATATATATCTCTCTTTTGGTAATCCTTTTTTAGGGTAGTGAAAATTTCTAAATAATTGTATACGAAGTAAAAATCTTATAAAAGGTCTTTATTTCGAATTGCTTTGTATTTTTTGAGAAAACAACGAATATTAATAAATACAAGTACAACTGGTACAAGTATGCTTTTTTAACAAAACCATAATTAGTTATTATGGTAAATCAAGATCAGTTCAAAATTGCTTTTAACTTAATTTATTTTCTTAAATTTAAATATGTACATCTGTGCTATGCAGTTGTATACGCCTAACTATTGTATTTCTATGTATTTTTTTACACATTTTTTTTGTTATTGTTTTTATTAAATTATCCACAGTTTTATGTTATATGACCACGGAAACGATTCGTTTTGCATAATTATTAATTAAATATTAATTAAATTGTTTCCCTAACCAGGGAATCCGAGTTTTGACTGCAAATGTTAAATTAATTTAATAATGTAATTATTTAACGAGCTTTATGTAATATAAAAACAAATTGTTTTATGATATATTAATGGTTAATTAACTAATTTAATACTATAATTTCTTTTATGCGTTTATAATTAGTTTATATATTAATATCTTATTATCAGGCATACAAACCATTAGTCGTTTATAAATAATATACACATAATAAATTAATAACTATAAGTTATTGAAGGTTATAGGTCATCTACTCATCAAAAAGATTAAGTCTCCAATTTAAAACACGTTTATACCGATCGATTTTATATTCGAACGTTTTACACTATATTGTGACTACATATGACGTAACAATAATACTCAAATAGACATCAGTAATGTTGTTCATACATTGCAATGTCTAATAAAACTTTATTTATTGCATTTTTATTGCTATCCACATTATTGTTGTACTATTTGGATGTATGATTGTAAATTTACAAGTCGATACAATAACTACCTATATGCTTGTGTAAAACTCACGTCTACTATATATAGGTAACTTATATTTATACATAACATAAGTACTAAACAATACCCAAGTTGTTGATGCTAAGACTATAATGAAAAATTAATAGAAAAACATACAACGTCAGTGAGAATAAATGCTTGTGGGTCTTAAAAAATATAGTATTTAATTTAAATTTCTGAAAAAGAAATGTTCTACGTGCCACATGTAGTTTATTACGTATTAAGTAAACCTTCTCGTATTGAAATTATTATGATCTCATCCGTTGATGGCCTATCGATTCCACCAGAATCTACTCGGTATACTATTAATAGTATATATTTTTTAAATGTCATAAACATTATAAAATAATTTTTTTTAAACTATTGCCTTGTATAGAATATTAATTTTTACGACATTTGAAACGTTAATTTTGCGTAAAAGTTGATTAATAAATTATTTTTGGTTTTGCAGTTACGTTTTTCCTAGTACAGACGAATTGGCGAATCAGTTAGATCACGTTTTAAGATACTTCGGTTTGCAATCGATCGTCGGACTTGGAGTGGGAGCTGGTGGAAATATTTTGGCGCGGTTCGCTTACAGACAACCAACAAAGGTAATATAAACAGGCACCCTTTCGATATATAATAATATATACGTTTATTGTGTTATTATGATAATGTATTAAGTGTTAAATATTGTCCCAAGTGGTGTACATTTTCTGAAAAATATCTTACTGGTCGCGTTTTGCAGGTCGAAGCACTGTGTCTGATCAACGTGGTGTCGACGCCGGCAGGTTGGATCGAGTACGGCTATCAAAAGTTGAACAGCAGATATTTGAAATCCAAAGGCATGACACAAGGGGTGATGGACTATTTGATGTGGCATCATTTTGGAAAAGTTAGTAGAGCAATGCGAGTGTCCCATTATTATAGTTGCAGCGTCAGGTTTATCGTTTTGGCTAGTCATTTTATGATTTGTTTGTAATCGTCGGTTATAACTTATATGTACACGATATACCACTCTATTCAATAGAACCTTAAACCGCTGCTGCTTACTGCTGTCGACGAGTCAACACGTCTCATTATTAATCGTATTTTGTACGCACAAATGCACAATTCTCCTTGCCTCTTAAATAAAATCAAAGAAAAGTAACTAAAACAGTCAGTAAACCATGTAATATCTTTTGTTATAATTAATATTTAAGAATACATCGTCGCAAAGGGAATAAATCTACTAACTATGTGATAAAACCGAATTTTTCAGGACAGATGTTTTAGTGGTTTAAAAAATAAATATGCAATATAAAAATGTTCAAAAATATTTAAATAATGTAGTACATGATTAGAAATTTAATAGTACTCAAATTAATCATTACATTATTTTATTTAAAATATATATTAAGTATTTTGTTATGATTTTTGCACATACGAGGTTTATTTTATTCTGAAACATAAGAGGTTTGTTGTTAACACGTAAGAGATTAATGAAAAATATTTTTTTTCACTATTCATATGAGAGTTTTTACTGTTATTATTGCCATACAACACATGCACATAGGAGGTATATCAGACAACAATTTATATACGGCTCGCAAACGGAGGTTCATTGTTTACCTAATGAATTAAAATGTTTGTGTTATAACAAAACAGTTGAAATATTTATGGTTAGACGGTGTATTTTTTTCTGAATCCAGGGATACCAAAACATCAATTTGCTTATTTTTCACATACCTAGGAGATTTATTCCCGTAAACGACGACATTTCAATATATTATATTAGTGTGGTCCGCCTAACCTTTTTTATTTTACCCCCCCCCCTCCCCATCTAAATTTTCAAAAATCTCACCCCACTACTTAAATCAGAGTTAGATGACTTTTTTTTTTTAGCGAGCCGTACAAATAAATTTTACAAAATAACCTGATATATTATACAACTAATGATTTATTTCTTTTTTTCATAGTTTTAAAAATAAAATTTAGGTAAATCAACTTTATAAATAATAGTGTTGTCTTTATATTTTTGAATACAGTTTTATAAATATTTTTCTATTAAACACTATCGGTAAAGTCAATTTAACGAGAAAATCGTTTTTTTCTCACCAAGCCCATTTTATTCGCGTGGATGGTATTTCATCATCACTATTATATTCCGCCGTGCAGTATCTAAATTCCCCCTTAGAGGGGTATTCCTCTCGGTTGGGAACCACTGACCCTCAGTACAAAAGTTATTACGCGTTATAATTTTACCATGTCAAGTGGTTCAACGCACTTTAGATCAGCGCGTACAATATACGATGTCCCGTATCGCGGTCGCCCTAAAAATGTTTTGTTCGTCCGTTTTCTCTAAGGGAACCGAAGAGAGGAACCACGACCTGGCCAGAGTGTACCGCGAGTACTTCGAGCACAGCGTCCACCCGGGCAACCTGGCCGCGTTCATCGACTCGTACGTGAGACGGACAGACCTGGGCATCAGCAGGAGCACGCCCACGTCCGAGTCGTGCCCGGCCGGCCGCCGGCTCAGCATGGCGACCACGTTGCAGATGCCCATCATCAACGTGTGCGGAGCTCTGTCGCCGCACCAAGAGGACACGGTGACGCTCAACTCGAGACTGGATCCGACCAAGTCGTCGTGGATGAAGGTGAGTCATCCTCTCTCTCTCTCTCTCTCTCTCTCTCACCCCCACCCCGTACGTTACGGTCACCGCGTGTATATGAATATGATGGCGGCGTCTTTGAATCTGAGGTTCTTGGACACGTTTTTGACGCGGTTTTTTTTTCTTTTTTTTATACCGCTCGCGGTGTGCACGGACATTGCGATACGTTTGTGTACAACAATAATAACGTATAAAACCGATAATATTCGGTGTATTTTATTAGGCATTTTCACAAAATATTAAACAATATCATATCATCCGTGTCACAATCATATCGGTGAAATTATATATATATATTAATTTTCCGCACTACCGGTAGACGTAGCCTTCCGCGTACCTGCAACAGTGGTACGCGTATCAAAGTTTGAGAACCACTGATTCAGACGATAAACGTCCTGGTAGTGCGATTGGTGGTCAACAATCATAACGTTCGTATCGTCGCGAGTTTCGCAAAATCGGTATTTCGTTTACTATAGATATTCGTACGTATTTCCGTTTTCTGGTGGTCTTGTGTCGAAATTTATCGTTTTACTCAAATGTGCACGGAGATTGGACATTCGAATACCGAAGCCGAGAAGGTGACTTGGGTGACAAATATACATTTTTGGAATTTTCTATATGTTTACAGCAACAGAAGACGTTATCGAATACAAATACGTAAAACGATTGACTTTCGAGGAAAATGTTCGGTTTTTTTTTTTTTTTGTTATTTTTCAAGTTGGAATTTTTAAAAACTCATACAAAGTATCTGTATCATCCAATGGCGTACACAGATATTTTTAAGAGGGGTTACGACATTAAAACATTGTATATAATATATGTATATCAAAATATATTTTTTTAATTTTATTCGTTTTTTATATCTATAAGTATATAAAAAAATACCAATTGAGGAGGCGGGAAGGTTGGACACTTACCCCTTCGTATGATCGCCAAGGTAGGAGCGATGTGAGTTGAAAGACTAACACTTGATGTATGTCGTTTGCAATATTATCTTGTCTGTACTTTTTATATGCTCGAACTATTGCTGAGCACTCATCCTATGCCTTTAAAAACACTATTTAATGCAGCAATGCACCTATATTGCCTATACAATGTGCCGTACTACAAATAATGTTAAAATAAAAACCAGACCTTTTGTCTAACTCAGAAACGGGCTTTGGGAAATCGTCCCACTTACATAGTTTCAAACGCTTTTAAACTAATAAAAATCATGGTATACATTTCACTAATCCAATATTCCTTAAAAACCACCGGAGTGTTGTACGTACATGAAGTATTCATATTATAAAATTTGATCATACTTAATAAAGAAACCAGTGTTTTTTTTTCATTTTATCAAATTCACATTTTTCATTTTACGTCGATTTTAATAAAACCACCACATACAATTGTATATGTATTTTATGTGAAAATATTACCTTTATAATTATATAATTCTATATTATTAGAACGTTTTAATTAATTGAAAAGTCAGAAGCACTTAAAAAAGAAAAAAGAATTAGAGGTGAAATGAAGGCAATTATTAATATATTACATTATTGAAAACTACATTAAAATATTTACTCTAAATTAATAAACTGTATAATACGCATAATATTATTAGACATTGTGTGAATCCAGATATCAATACTTTTTTTTAGAATTAGTGATATTAGTATTAATTTTGGCATAGATCAATAATCGTTTTCGCTGGATCCGAACATTTTTGTAAAGCAACCTCGACTACCAGTCAGCTTTAAGTTTTTCGTTGTACCTATATTTTTTATCACTTTAAAAAAGCGTAATTTAAAAAAGAAAATGTTCCTAATCTGGTGTTTTAAACGCGTCCGAATGTGTAAATTAATACAATTTGACTGTTACAGTTAGGAATCACTTGAAAAATCAATATAATAATTAATTGTTTTTACTTTTTAACGACTAAAATCTTTTTAAAAAAAAAAAAAATAAAGTGTTTAGATTCCAGGCACTATTTTTTTTATAATTCGAAACATTTAATAAATGACGTTTTGAGCCGCACTTGAGAATATACATCACCAAAATTGTTTTCATCAAGTACACTTTCTATTAATAACAGTATTATTGTAATGCATAATTACAATATATTTTTATATATAATCAGTTTAGTTGTATTATATATTGAACACAAAACAAATGTTACCGTTGACGACAATATTGTCCAACATATTTGTCTGCGTCCTCGGTTATATTTTAAAACTATAAAATATTTTGATCCCAGGAAAAAAAAAAATAGGTAGGCCAATATGATCTTTGCAGTCGATATACAAGAGACTGGAAAACGAATTAATGTTTTAATGTTTTTAATTTACAAAATATACCGTCGATTGCACTGCGAACCGTTCCGTTTCGTTCCGTGTCTAGCGTCAGCGCCACGTGTTCTTGATGAACTGCGCAGCCCTCTCGGCGACCATCATGGTGGGCGCGATGGGGTTGCAGTTAGGCTGTGTCGGGAAGACGGACGCGTCGGCCACTCGCAATCCGCGGACCCGGTGGACGCGCAACTCGGGGTCGACGACGGCGGTCGGGTCGGTGGCCGGACCCATCTTACACGTGCCCGCGTGATGGTTCTCGCCTCGCGTGTAGTGTCGGATCAGGCACCGCCAGTACTGGTCGGTGCCGAACGCGTGCCGGCGGCACTGATCAACGGGTGTCCGGTCGACGGTGACGCCCAGCTGCTGCAGGGCCTTGGTGTTCAGCAGGCCGTTGCACAGCCGCAGGCCCCAGACCAGCACGTCGACGTCCACCTCCGCGGACAGGTAATTGGGATCGATCTTGGGCCGGACGAACGGGTCGGCGCTGGCCAGTCGGATGGTGCCCCGGCTCCGCGGCCGCACGTTCACCGGCCGCACGTTCATGCGCACCAGGTCCGCGGGCTCCGAGAATCCGTTGGAATCCGGTTGCACGTACTCGCAGTTCGGCGAGAAACCGTCGAAGAACAGCTGCACGTCGGGCGGACTCGTGGGACCCACGCGGTCGGACCGCAGGAACGCGGACGTCTGCAGGCCGCCGGTTGTGGACAGTGAACCGGACCTGTGCTTAATGTACTGGCCGATCGCGTCGAACGACAGCAGCCGGTCGTTCGTCACGTTTAGCTGGAAGCTTAGCTTGCTGGCCACGTGGTGCTGCAGGTTGTGGCCCACTCGCAGGTCCTGCACCACCGGCACGCCCAACGGCCGCAGGTCCTCTGCGGGCCCGATGCCGGACACCATGAGTATTTGCGCAGACCCGATGACGCCCGCGCTCAGAATCACCTCCTTCCTGGCCATCAGCCGTCTGGTGCGATTCGCGCTGTCCACATATTCGACGCCGTTCACCGATCGCCGGTCCGCGGTCATCAGCAGCCGGGTCACGTGGCTGTTGATCTTGACGCGCAGGTTGGCGCGGGTGTGCAGGTGCGGCCGCAGGTACGCCGTAGCCGTCGTCACCCGGGTCTTCGTATCACTAATCATGAGCTGCGCGATCGAGAAACCCATCGCATTCGGGTCGCTCATGTCGATTTCCGGATACCCCAATTCACGGCCAGCATCCATCAGAGTCTTCGTTATAAACAAGACATCCGTGGGCTTTTGCACGGGCATCGGGCCCCGGGTCCCGTGGTATTCCGTGTGGTAGTTCTTGTTGTTCTCCGACATCTTGAAAAACGGCAACACGTCATCGTATCCCCACCCGACGTTGCCGTCCTTCAACCACCCATCGTAAATTTCCCGGTGACCTCTCGAGTACATTGAACCTTAAACAGAGGCGCACAATATTATACGATTAGAGATCGGTATTTGGTAATTTTTTCGGTTTTCGGTGCGAATTCGAGTTCACGAGTTATGTATTATTGTTATAACTATTTATTGTATTATTCAGAGATCGAACATTCGATTACACTTCGAAACGTTAGCTGCAAGAAGTATACAAATTACTCTCACACGCAATAAAGTTGGTTTAAATTTAATTTCAAAAATTTATCGATCATAATATTTAGCACCTTCAAACCATAAGATGATTTCAGGTATAGCGGTGTCAAATTTTAGAAGTGTGAATAATTTTATAATAATTTAAATAATTAACCTAAACGTCATATAGATTTTCAGCACAAAACGTATAAAAATTTTCTACATTTTAAAATATATACAATAGAATGGCATACACTTCAGTATGAGTTGTGTGCATAGTATACATTAAAATTCATTGAGATTCCTAGTTTAAGAAATTGTAAACATTTTTGGAAATGCCCGACAGTCAAAAATTTCTTACTAAAGTACTGATCCGGAATTATAGCCCGTGTAGGTCAATAACATTAGACATTAGTCGTTACTAATAATGCGTTCGGGTCACACACTCAACCTTTGCCATTATTTTGTTTTTAAAATAATTATCGCAATCGCCACCGTGGATTTCGATGTATGTAGGTGTTATTTACCCGACAGTGCAACCGTTCCGCCCAACAATCGTCCTTGGGGCCAACCGCACACTCCCTCGTACGCCAAACAGGCGTGTTTCTGCGTCGTCGTGGAATACTGCCAATCGTACTTCGTGGCGATCGCCGAACTCAGCATAGCTGGAATGTCGGTGGCCGCTGGTTGCTCTGGACCGGATTCTAGAAGGGTCACCGTCCAGTTAGGATTTTCCGATAGCCTACCAGCCACAACGGGACCTGAAAACATACGATGAATTTTATGCGTCTCAGTGCAGTGGTCTTGTGGTTTTGTTATTTTTTTTTTCAGCAGTTCCATAATGTTAAATTCATTATTCCAAATTGTTTGGGTGTAACATAGTACAGAGAAACCCGCCTATAAGGGACACTTACGGGACCATAAAAAATGCCTGTTAAAGACGAGTGTACGTTATAGAAAGGCGCATCGAAATGCCTATCTTTTTGCCGGCACCTTATTATTTTGTCCGTTAAGAGTGGTGGTGTCTGTTATACACAGGTGTCCGTTACAGGATTGTCCAGACAGATTTCATTTTAGAATACATAGTGTATATAGCAGTGGTCCCCAACCTTTTTAGTTGTGCGGACCACTTTCTTAATAGACAGGGAAAAAAATTATAAACATGTACAAATAGACCGATTACTATTGATTAAATATTATACCTATAATCTAATTAAAAATATAGAAGTTTCTAAAATCATATTATAAAATTCGCAATGTCGATACCAATCGGCATAAATTAAAATTTACTGACCCTTAGCTTAGCCCAGGCATGTCAAAAACGCAGCATGCGGCTCACGGCTCATTTTTTTTATGGCCCGTAGTTACCAATTTTAATAGACAATTATAATAAAAAAAATTGTATGATTTTAATTTCGTATTACGATTATGCGAAAGAAAGATATACATTATGTAGCTTTTCTGTCTCTAACGAATTGTAATCGAATGAGTATTATTGATGGTTTTATATTTGTATAGAATATAAATTATTAAACTAAAAATGTGTATAAAATATTTTTATTTTGATACGTTTTTATGTGCGACCGCATAATAACTTGTTCAATATATTTGGCTTAGTTCATATTTTGAGTTTTATATGCCTGGCTTAGATCCTCGACCAGCGACCGCGATTGATGGATTGAGAATCGTTGGTGTATAGAAATGTGAAAGTTTTAAAAGTATTCCCTGAAACCGCTCTCCACGCACATTTAATGAGAAAATGAGTCTCCAATAAAAAAATTTACTCGTAAATAATATGCTAATAACTTGTTATTAGTATGTAATAAAGCTAATAGTGTCGTAAATAATAAACTAATAAGTAATGTATACTGCACAGAGGTTTTTCAGTTTTGGTCGAAAAATTTGTTTTTATTTTAACAAACATGTTATTCTGGGTTCTTTATAATTTATTATTCAATTTGTATTGCGTTTTTTATTTATTAAAACGGTATACAATTTCAATTGGTCACCTTTAACATTAAATTTAAATTACCAAAGACAATATTTCACTGAAAATACTAAAGAGCATTAATTTAAAACTAAACTAATGATATTATAATTGTATCATAATTTAAAGTTTAGCAGGACCAGAAGAAAAGTCTTTAAATGTGTAAAACATTAAACTTTTACTCTTCTCAATTCTTCCGTTTATTATATTTATATTTGATTATATATTAGAAGTCAGATTCATGATTTGAAAAATGTCGAAATGTTTATAAATAATATCGCGATGAGAATTAAAAATTAAAACTTAAAGTTGTCATTTGAAAATCCTTAGTAAATTTTACTCTTTTAAGTCTTCAGGAATAAAATAAAAAATATCAAATGCTTATTGTCATGAAATGATAAAACGACATTTGGTCAAAATTCAATATAAATTAAAAAACGAAACTGATTGATCAGGTATTTACACTAAAATAAAGCTACTATATTTCGCTCAAAAAATACCACCTCATTTAAATATTTATACTTACTGAGGTTTTTTTAAATGATTTATTTACCTGCAGCTCCACCGCCAACCACTATAAAGTCTACTTCGTCGACACCATCTTGAGGATTGTCGGTCACTCTTTTACAGGAATCGATCAAAGCACAATCGGATCTTATCATGATGTCGGCGGCAACCATAAACTCCTCCAAATCGGGTTTTGATTTACATAAATCCTTGACGTATGGCACTTCATTGTGTTCGACGTTTCGTGAACAACTTTCTAATGATTTTGATATATTTTAATAAGTACGATCAAAATGTATTTGTGTGAAAATTTTAAACATCAATATATAATAATACAACGGCTACCCACCTTTATTTTTTGAACTCGTGGATGCCAACACGTTTACTACTTGACACAACACATGGAAATAGAAAAACACTTTCATAATTTTTCAATTTTTACGATAAAAGATTTAACGCGAGGGAATATAATAATACTGATTTGGAAAAATGCATGTGGCTGTACTAACGTAAGGCTGTGTAAAATATAATGATATATGACGTACGGGAATGAGTTGTGCATTGACCGAAAGTTTAAAAACGATTATACGTTGACCAAACACCTTTATATGCGAAATGTTAAACATCATATCTGTGAAATTGGGTCATTAATCGCCGCCATTAGTTGCTTTTAAGTAATCAGAGAAGTGTGACGAAACGTATGTTAATGTGTAAATAAAGAACTGATTCCAGATATACGTGGTCGTGTACAAGTTCACCGAGGACCTATTACAATAGTTAGGTGCATGCAAATCGAAAAGATAACAATTATATGGGTAACTAAAATAATAATAGTCTATAATAGCGTGTAGTTTATTGTTTATAGGCTTATTGTATATTTATTCAAACGGAAAACAGCCGGTCTGCTGGTACACTGCTTAGCCTTAACGTTTATCGCGAATTTCTGGGGCAGTGATTCTAAAGCTCTATTGCAATATTATTTGTATAGGTAATATATTATAATAAAAACGACGAAAAATCGCATTATATTTCGAGTAAGTGCAATAATTGAGTATTGACGTATTGTCATTAAAACAGTCGACTTTTTTCAAAATTTATGAATAATAATTTAAAATATAAATTACACAATCCTCAAGTTTGTGGGTTGATTCGTAACCGGATAAAAATCAGATAAGTACATCAATTGAGTACGCTCTCAATAATGGTCAAACAAATTATAATTTTATTGGTATAGGTAAATATTAAATATTCTTAATGCACGGTAATCGCTTGACCTCCAACACACAAGGACCCTTCCTAAAAAAGTCATAGAACTATATAATAATCTACGTTTTTATCTGTTTGCATATCCATTATAAAACCTGTTAGTATATATTGATAACATTTTATCTTAAATAATATTAAAGTTAAATGTAGTGAGTATGTAAACAAAAAAACAGCTTTGCACACACTTAAAGCTCTATTATAGTTGTTCAGGAGGTTATGATAACTGTATAGATAGGTACGGGATCAGATTTTTAATGATGAAACTATTATGATACTATAGTGATACAAGTCTAGAAAACTATGATATTATATATATATATATATATATATATATATATATATATAAATTTATTAATGAGATAACATTTTTTACGTCTCGTGGATTGTGAATATTGTAACGATTAAAAAAAAGTCATGAAATTTGAATGTAATTACCTTTTATTTTGATGTGCTTTGAAGTAACTAGTACGTTTAACACTTGCGCACATATTTGTAAGTAAAACACAACATGCATTTTTGGAAAGGTAAAAATTTAAAATTTGATTTAATGCAAATAAAATGATATTTTATTCATAATAAATGATACTAACCCATATGATTATGATTGTACTCACACAAAAATAAAATGTAGAATTGACGCTATAAAGAAATACAATTGAGAAAAAAAACATTTTCAGTATATATGTATATAATATATATATATATATATATATATACAAATATAGTGTAATATAAGTGTGTGTGTGTGTGTGTGTGTGTGACGTGTATGTTAGGCGTACTTACAGCATACATGTCCAATCTCTAATACGTGCAATATCTGCGAGTAGTCGACATTTTTTACTGTTTAATTTTGGATATGATCGAATAAAATAACGCATGTGGAGCTGCGCAATTGTCACATGCATATATTATGTTGTCACAGATAATTGTTATTATTATTATGTGGCCAATCGTCATTAAATAATATCATAACCTAACCTACGCCGATTCTGTGATATACTTTCGAATTCGTTGTGATTTTATTAAAGTACCTACAAGACGTATATTCAAAGACCTGCCACCGTTTTAAAATTGTATTTATTTTGTATTTTCCAATTGTATCCGCGCAGTGTACAAACACTGATTGACAAAAATGCGACAAACCGGTTTTAGGGCAAAAACGTGGTTTGGTTTCAAAATCAAAATCTGTTTTAAAACGGACTGCCGACATAAGTTGATTTTGAAAATAGACGTATCGACACGTCGTCGACGATAATACCACTTATTGATACGACTTATCTATTATGATATATTATATTGTTATTGATGTCATCGTTGTTATTTTTTTTTTTTTTTTTTTGTCTCATTTAGATATCCGATTGTAGCATGGTGCTGGAAGAGGTACCACAAAAAATGTGTGAAGCGTTGCGGCTTTTTTTGCAAGGACTCGGTTACGGTAAGCCAAACCTGCAGTCTTCGTGCACAGTAAAATAGGCGGAAGTTTTCCTTTTTGTCTAATGCTTCGATGTTTATACGGAAAAATAAAAAAAAAAAAAAATTTTCAATTAATAATAACATAAATACAATACTACACATACGTATAGTCATAATATCGGAGAACTACCTATATAACAAACATGTAGTCGTATAATAATATAATATTAAAATCACACATTTGTACGTATTAATCATTATTTAATCACAATGTGTCGTTACCTATTGTTTTTTTTTTTTTGTTCGTTTTTTCATTATTAATACATCCGTTAGCAATGTATATATATATATATATATATATATATGTTCATGATGGCAATTTATTAATGGTGTCTATATATTATAGGCGTACATACGATTTTTTTTTTATTTGGGCCCCCCTCATTCAATTTTGTCAACAAACGAAAAAGTTAGTGCGTTCGCTGATTTGTATTGAAATTAATAAAAATTTTGTTAGATTATTTTCTTGTTGTTGTACACTGTGCGTTTTTTATGTTTCCGTTCTACTGGGTATACAATGATAAAAATGGGTCGTCGAATAAAACGTTTCATTCGTCCGTGTGCAATGCGAACCATAACACAATATTATAATGACGAGACGTATTATTATACTATTAAACCTATTTACTGCGGTGTGGTCCGCAAAACGGCGGCGGCGCACACGGAAATTTTTTTCAAAACTTTTTTTGTTTTCATATCGAAACTCGACGAACGAACACAATAAACGACGACCGTCGTGACAAAAAAGCGTTGTGCATTGATTTGACGAAAAAAACATAATATTCAAATCGAATCTACTCTGTTGAGATGACAATAGTCATCTCGCGTGTGCGCCACTGTTTATTATTATAATAAAATATTATGTTTATAGTACGACAGGTGTTTAATTATAGTCGCATAATATAATATTATCATAGTATTGGTACATTGCAATTTGCAAAATTTTTACTACACGCATAACTGTATATTAATTTATTATGTTTGTTGCGTTTAATTTGTGTGCACTATAATATTATACAAAGGTATATGCGTATCGAGTAAATTCAATAATAATTACGAGTGGTTCGGAGTTATCGCAATCGCAATGCCATTGCGATATACAAAATGTAGACGATCGGCAAAATTGTTCGGAAACGTATATTATATTGATGTGAAAAAAAAATTGTGTTATCAAAAAATACGTATGAATATTTAATTTACGCTTCGGGCGAATTACACAAAATAAGATACGGTGTGCACTCAACGTTACTAAACAATTCTATTAGAAATTCAATACGGCCCGAATCGCTCGTAATTTGTCACCTTTATATTAAACTGTTTAGGACTTTAGGTATAGTAATATTATGTAACAGTGTACTGTTCATTATATACATTTTACATAATATAAAACCCAAGTAGTGTTCATTTGCAGCCACAGTATTTCACATTAAATTTTGTTGATATTTTATCAATCACATTATATTATAAATTATCATGTACGTTATCATATATGTAGAAATATTTATTCGACGATTGTGTTACATTATAATATGTCGTTTTTGTGTTTTAAAAATATTTTTTTACGAACGATTTTATTACAAACATATTAAAAACTATTATATAAAATTATTCCTTATCTTATTTGACGAGATAGTATGAAAAATGTTTTACTATTTGTAATTACTAATATACGTAAAGGTACGTTTGAATATTTGTTACGATCAAAAGTGTCAAAAGCTATAGCATGCATCTCGAAATAAAATAAGGGATGGATCTATATTATTTAGTATTTTAAATTGTAATAAAACAATGAACATTATAATATATTAATATGTTCCAATGACATATTAAATATACAGTAGATATGATGTTCTTAAAAAATAAAAAGTAATGCATATAAGTGTACATTGAGTGAATAAACTGAAATACAGTGATAAAATTCTATACAGATAAAATTTTATTGTGTGGATATTGTTGTTGTGTGACTGTAACACATGACTTCCTCGATAAGATGTTATATAACTATCCAAATATTATGATTTTGACATACAAGACCTATACAACTACAACAGTGAATGTACGGTTTCAGTTTGAACTGATATCAAAATGCGACGTGCAATAATAATTATATTGCATTGTTCGGTTTACATATTTTATAAATATTATTAATCGATATTATTGACATAAATACATTACTGAATTTTATTTGAAACGAAAGAACGGAAGACACCACAGATCTCATACTAAATGCATATTATCAACATCTAAGATGAATAGATGAAAATAACTACTTGAAACGTCGTGTCGAGTTGCAAGAAAATATGATTACCTAGCTTAAGCACTTATATGATGTCATAACACGAAAATAATAGAGATACAATTAAAACAAGAGTTGTACATGTTAGACATCTATCTGATTCCTATGAAATGCATTTGAATTGCATTTCGATACTTTACCTAACTACCTGTTATGTATAAAAATAGTTTTATTAATTTTTTTTTTCATCATTTCATTTTAACCAATGGACTCGTAAATATGAATCGACTTAATATTATTAAGTTGGAACAAAACCAAAATCAGATCCATCAATCGTTAATCATTTCTACATTATTTAATTTGTGTGTCCGAAAAAAATTATCATAAACTACAATCAGAAATTAAATTGTTTTTGTGCATTTTTTATTCATACAGATAAAGCTTTTTGATATTTTTAGTTATTTTAATTTTTATTTTGTATTGCAGTATTTATTCTTTGTATTACTTAACGTCAATTTTAGACAATTGGTCTGCTGATAACGCGAATGGCTAATTTTAGAATATTGTCCATTGAAAACTGATAACTTATTACACCTATTATATAGAGTGTATGGTGTCACGAGATGCGTTAAACGTATTATTATTTTTTTTTATTTATTTTTTTTTTTTTTGTATTTAGTCTATACGAATATATTATGTAGGTACACATATATACATGTCCGTCATGTTTTCACTCGTTACGGCTGCGATTGAACACACGCACACACACACACACGCGCGCGATGAAGCATACTCGTTTTTGCAATTTAAACTCGAAAATATTAATATTGTCCGAGGTAAATACCTACTGATAAAGAAAAACCGAGAAAACATTTTCGTCCTAATTAATTAAAACGTGAATTTACACACTTATTTAGTTTTTTTATTTATTGTATTACCTAATAGAACCATATTCCATTAACCAGCAGAAAAATTATCAGTTTTTAAAGCTATTGCTAATATACTCGATACCTCCAATATAGGTAATATTATATTCTCGGAATAATATAACACATATTTTAATAATTTATTTCTGATCTAGGCGGACGTGGAAACGCGTATTTTTTTTTTTTCATAGAAATAATCAATTCAATAATCATTGCTCGCACTGATAAAATGGTATTATTTTTCGTGATAAATATAACTAATAATTTCTCCGGAATTACACGTGTGTACGCATTTGTAGTGTGCTTTTTAACGTAAATTTGTGTTTTAAATTTCAACGATCAATAACGACGATAACATGACCTTTTCACCCGTTCGCGCTCCACGAGGCGAAATTGTGTCGGATCGTAGTTAAAATGCTGTCCATCTGGTGGTCTAAAGTGCATGTGTACCATAATATTAATATAATGAATAATAATAATTGTTTACTGTTGCAGTGGTTCTATTGTAATGTGCCTATACGTTTTGAGCGTATTTCACGATGCAATTTAATTGTAGCTTAAGTGCCTACACATATTTATAGTATCACACGACACGTCGACACGTGTATCATGCACGTACACCATATTTTATTTTAATTTATTTTACCATATACCATGTTCATCGCTAAATCTTCCTATTAATTGTATGCGCACGCGAACAAGAAAAATCGTTTAAACTTATTATTATAGGTATAATCATGTTATATTGCCATAAGTAAAACAAAAAAAAAAAAAAACATAGCCTTTTTTTGGGTGAAAATCTCGGACGGTTGCGATTGTAATAATATAATATTATATATTACAATTATATTACGTTTACATATTATAACAATAAATGTAAGTTGTGGCCCACGTTTCTGACATTTCTCACACAAATATTTTTTTTTTAAATTTTATAGACATTTAAAAAAATATTCAAAGTACTCAATATATAGTGTCATGCAGTCAAGGCACCAGAAACAGAAAAAAACTATTGAAAAAGAAAGATATATAAAAAAAAAAAAATGAAAGAATTAAAAACTAAAAAAATAACTCAAATAGAATTTGTGAGGCAACTGTCATTTAAATTGTTATCTGCTTCACAATAGGTATAGATTTATCATAAATAATAATCTAAGTTTTAGTAAAAAATTGATTAAAAAAAAAAAACCAATATTATAACAGTTATATTGACAGTCCCGAGTCTGATAAAATGAGGAGGAAAATATTGGCTAATTAGTTGTATATATTTTGTAACACATTATTATATATAAAAAAAACTTCTCGGGACGCAATTAACATAATATGGAGCAAAAAAAAAAAAATTACCCGGGACGCGATTTACACCAAAAAGGTACGTCGGGCCGCGACTTACAGTCACCCACATATTATAATATAATTCATACACGTGTACGCTCACATTTACACGATATTATAATATACATAATATTGTACTAAAATGTCGTGTCGAGACGTATAATCAATCGTTAAACGCGAAATCCTGTTAATATACCGCACAATTTGTCCACCGAACGACGACGGCTACCTCGAGTGTAATACTTACCTGTCGGATACGCAATAGTTCAACACACACACGTCCTGTGATCGGCTGGACGATTGTTATTATTATTATTAATTGGACAACTGCTTGTGATTTGATCTATTTAATAGGTATGTTACATTATGATGTACCTACGTGTTGTATGTGTGATTGATCAGAGCGTATAACAGTTAGACGTCGTCGATTGCACGGTTATATTATAACCATTATTATTATAACATTATTAAAATTAACTAATAACGCTGTTTTCTATGTCTTTTTTTTTATAAATGTTATTAACTATGTTTGTGTGTATCTAGTTTTTTTTTTTGTTCCCCTATGTTATAATTACAATGACTTTTATATTATAGCTGTCCGACATAATACCAATATAATATAATATATAAATATCTACGTGGTGCTTTTTTTAACAGTTTTTCTTTTGGAATATAAAAAACATATTATTATATAATTGTCCTCATTATTTTAGCCCCCGTGTTAGTTGGTGGAACCACTGCGATAATATCGACTATTGATTTTTAAACGGTTACCTATATTTTTGATTTCATATTTCGAAACAGAATAATTTTCTAAAATGCAAACCATTGTGTTAAAAAAACAGTTAGTTAAATATCCCGATATTACTGTTCTATAGCATATAGAGCATTTTTATCCACGAGAATATCAATTCACACCATACATAATAATACGCAATACGCATATTATGTACTTATATATTATAGATAATGTAAATTTGACTAGGTTCCAGTGATATCACCGACTCGCCCGAGGGCGACACGCTGCGAGAAGTTCAAATCGCACACGCATTTTGCATTTTTTGAAAAGAAAATGTCAAAAAAACTCAACATTTTTCGAAGTGATCGATTATATTATATAGTATGCATAATGCATTGTCTGCAGTTAAAAGAATCACCGTATGTGTGTGTGTGTGTGTAATGTATGACGTATATGTTACGGGCAAAGTAAAAAGCGGTACAATGCCCGAGGGTAAAATAAGAAAAAGTTTACATTGTATGCAGTGATCAAATATATATTTAGTTATTGTCTAGATAAAGTATTGAAAATTAAACACAACATCTTACTGAGTATTTAATAAATATAAAAAAAAAAAAAAAAACTTGAAAGTGGACACCTCAAATATTAGTTGCCTGGGCACTAATAGTTTTTAAATATATTATCCGTTGAATCCGCTGTCAGGTTATAGGACTATGTTATAGGTGTTCGTACGTGTCACGTATGAACGCCATTCGATATAAGTGTATGCAGCGCGCCGTATTATTCGATTCGCTTTGCTCACGCGAATCCGGGCGGGGTACATAGGCTTTGGCCGGTCAACGCGTGAAAAATTATCGGAATATTAAAACCGTCGTTCTTGCATTGACCGAAGTGTTGGGGCCTTTTGCGCACAGTGGCCCAGAATTCTGGTTTTGCCCGTAACGTGTTATTTGTGTCTCGGCGTGCACGTGCATGATATAGTTTACACTCCGCCGTTGTACACAAACATAAACCGTAATAATATCCATTTATTAATATTTTATATAGAACAATTTATTAACTCTACCTGCGCGCATTATACGCGTGATGTATACATATTATTATATTTATTTTCATGTTTTTTTTTTTGTTTTTTTTTTTTGTGTCCCGTACATGTTGTGTGCGGTGGGTGGTGGCGTCAACGGATGGTCGCCACAGCTGTGAGACTCGGCCGGCCACCGTTGACCGTATCCAGATCGGCTGAAGGTAAAAATGTACTAGCTAATGCATTTAGCGCACGGATGCACGAATAGTTAGCGCACGCACACACACGCACACACAACACACGCACACACAACACACGCACACACACACACACACACACACGTCACACACACGCACTCACACAAACACACACCAAATACACCCTCCTACCTACCGGGCAAATTGATCGACTAAAAAGTATATCAGCTTCGAAAAACGAAATTTGTAACACGTAAGTGTCATCGTATAAAATGCTTGTCGGAAGAAAACGGTTTTTCAACGTTTCCATAATATTGTTATATTATATTTTATAATGATGTCTGTTGCTTATACCTTCGCCTTAAATATTATATCTTATAATATGAATATATACTCTCTCGTCTTCTCTCTGTGTCTATGCTTGTCTCTCTCTCTATCTCTATCTCTATCTCTCTCTCTCTCTCTCTCTCTATCCCCCTCTATTTCTCTCTCTCTCCCTCTTTATATCTCTGTTTCTCTGTCTATCTCATTTTATATTTTTACCTCGAAAATTCACTCACTAAATCACTTTTTCAAAATGTGTATCAGAATTATAATTGTGAGGTTGGGCGTTAGGGAGTTTAAGATGAGACAGTAAATTTTTTCCAACGTGTTAAAGTATTTCACTAAACAGTGCCATTATTGTTTTGCATTTCAAATGAAAATTACGGTTATGTTTATGTGTCTATTGCCTTACGTATAAAAAAAATGTCTTGGCTTTTTGGTCATTGTTGTAAACTTGTAAATAAATTTTTGAGTATCTATAAAACATAATAATATTCTTTCTATTTTTGATAATATTTTGTGATACAATTAATTAAATATATTTAATGTAAGCTACTCGGCCAAAATATTATTTTTCTTCCAAAATAACTAATATTATCACGAAATTATAATTAGTAAAAAAATAGAGGTTAATTCAACGTCCAGCCTTGCCCATATTATATTCTATATATCATGCTATTTATACACCTATAAATGCAATGCTGTTTGTTTTCGAACACACGTAATTATATACCTAACTAATACTATTCATTGTATAAATATAAAATATCATCACAATGCTTATGTAGATTTAATTTATGTATGCGTGTATAAGTTAAAAATCATTAATAATTGCAAATAATTTGTACAGACATGGACTTAACTAAATAAACATTGGGTTTTCATGGGTGAGGTGCTATTAGCCGTTAGGTTTTAATATTATAATATATAACAACGTTTTTTTTTTTTTTTTTTACAACATTCATATCGATTGCTTGGAGTTCACTATCATTTCGCCTCTTATACAACGCCTCGATGAATAATAATTACTTATGATAGCCAATGTAAATTAAATTGCGGAAACTTGTAAATAATAAAGTTTATCTAAATAAAAAAAAATTGCCCTCAAGTGCTTTCATATATATTATGTTTAAGGTTATCATTTGCGTGGAAATCAAAATCATTCAAGTGCGTTTAACACGTTGCTATTACATCGGAAAAATCAAAATTTAAATTGAACATTTTATATTTTTAGCCACTTAAATATAGCACGGTCTCTATAATCAAATTGATTTATTATATAATACTATAATTTATAATCGTCCAATAAAGTAATATGATAATTTCGTTTAAGTCAGTTCCGTAAACTTTAACAATTAGATAGGTACTTTATTGACCTTAATTGTTATAATTTATTAAAAACGTTGAGAAATTTACTAATTGAATCTATCTAATACCTAACCATTTCAAGACTAAGTTTAAGATTGCATCTTAAATTAAACTAAAAATATAAAATAATATAGTTATAAAACCGAAAGATAAATACTGCCGTGTCTATTGTTTTTTTTTTTTAAATGAGGCGTTGAATAATAATTTGGAAATCAATAAACTCATCGAAATAATATATCTCATAAAATTATATGTTTTGTTAAATATTTATGAAAAAAAAATCTTTATCTATTTATTAATATATTATTACTTAATACTTATTTTCTAGTTATATTGCAATTTATTATAATTTTTTTTTTGAGATTCTGCATTATTCGTAATCGTACTTAAATAAATTTGATAAATACTTTAAAATAATACTAAATATATTTTTAATTTATAGTAATCATATGTTTTATTAAAAAATTTACGCATTCATTATATGAAATATTTATTAGCTATTAGGTATATAATCATATTATTATCGCAATAATTTATTTTGCCGTAAATTGCTTTCAGATGGAACTTCCTTGATTACAATATATGCATCAATTATCGTCATTATATTATTACTTATCGATCAGGAATAATGCACTGTAACTAACAATAAACATTGGAATCGTATTCATATTATTATCACTAGGCTACAACCAAACGTATTTAATAATCTAAAGTTTAATTACGATTTGACGTCTTCATTTGAGAATATAATTTCGATATAATTGATTTGATTATTCCAATTATTAAACTATCTATTGGCCGTTGGAAGCATAAATATGTGTTTCGTACAAAAATGCAATTTTAAAAAATTTGCTTGAATAGTTTTGCTTAATTTATCAATAGTGACTTGTTATTTTTCAAAAATAATAATTAATATTATATCGATAAAATAAATATCCCTTTTACTTTGAACTGATTATTTAACAAATAATTAGTGAAAAATATTTATTTATATATTCACATCATTTTATCAGATTTTTTTATATTCATAAAAATATAAGCTGTTTAAAGTTAAAATGTTGTTGTAAAAAGCGAATTGTATTTAAGACATTTATAAAATGTTATTATAAACTTAGGTGTTAATGGTAATTTCAACTAATTTGGATAACAAATAATGATCCCGGCAAAACGTTCAGTATAGCCGTATAGGTTCACCTAAAATGATACAAGTTTGTAATAATCAATGAATTCAATTAAAAATTCCGAAGATATTTCAAAATTAACGAAAACAAATTTATTCAAGCATATACTACGAAATCATAGGTAAATTGTATACAAAAAAATAAGTACTTACGGTAAATTTGCATCCCGGTTAATAACTATTTATCATAAATAGTTTAGGACATTTTGCATGAATTATGTTTGATAATCTTAAATGTACTTATATTTTGTACATAAATTAGTACCTATATTATATACAGATATATAAGACATTTTTTTTATCAATATTTTTTTTAATTAAATGTCGAAAGTTGAACTTTTAACTTTTTCATTAGTTTCAGTATTATTTTTATTAAATGTAATAATCGATATAGTAATTTTTTTAGAAGGTAAATGTTTTTACTATTTAAAATATATTAAATGTTTTCATAATTTAATTAGGTGTATATAATATATTATAGTGTACACTGTACCTACATATTTATTTTTTGTACCTATAGCAATACTAAAATTAGTTTTATAAAAATGTAGATGATATGTTATATAATTCACCGAGGTCTAAGGAGTAGAACCAAGGCAATATTATTTCATTTAAAACAAATATAATTTGTATAGTAAAATGTTTGAATAAAACTTTAAACTAATTTCGTTTTATTGAAATAATATTTATATCTAGGTTTTCAAAACCATATATTTTTTCAAATGATTTATTTACTAAAAATAAAATTGTTATAGTTAAACATAAAAATATTAAACGTAGGTATTTAAAGCATACTTATGAACTAATTCAAATAATTTATTTAGAATTTTTAAATTGAAAATATTTTATTTTTTTTTTTTAAAAAAAACACTTTTAAAATTACTTATTACACAATTTTGGCATTTTAAAATAATATTAAAATAACCAAACTGAATATCAGCTAATTTAAAACAATGTAAAAATTCAATTTAAACCGACTAGGTAGTAGGTAGGTGGCTTCTATAAAAAAATTTTATTCCTACCAATAACATTATACCCGTCGATAAATAAACACCCTTCATTGATCCTTGCCCACCCCAAGGTGTTCATTGAATAACATTTTTCTCATTAAAGGTACCAAGTAGAAGTGTGCTTTAGTATAATTTTAGTTTAATTAGTTTATATTATAGACACACTATTATTATTGTTAATTTCGTCATATATTATGTTGTGCATGCAGGTCGAAGTGATTTATTTCACATGCCTATGTTTATTCCATCCAAACACGTAGTTTTTGTGTCATCGTATTATATCTGTATAATATTATGTCAGTGGCGTATATAGGGTTTTCGAACCGTGACTTGGGGGGGGGGGAAGAGGGAGAGGAAAAAGAGAAAGAGAAAAAGGGTGATGAGAGAGGGGTGGTGAGGAGTATAAGTCCAGATTACTCCTTCTCCAAGTCATATTATGAAACACGACGAGTTGTAAAAATAATCGCCCTGTACTTAAACGGTCGATTCGAGAGAGATGATCACCCACCCTGGTAAATACGCCACCGACAGTTATTGCGTGTCAATATAATATTATAATCGCATGCATCACGATCAGTGCCGGATCTAAGTCTCGGAAGACTTGGGGTGCAACCACTAAAATATTAGAAGGTCCCCTTAGAAAAAAATGCTATTTTTTATGTAATTTGATACATTAATTGTACTTTTTTTTTGAAATCTGATATAAGTGAAAATGGATTTAAAAAAGAAAACATCATTTCAACTATTCGTTTCTTGGTTTACGCTAAGTAACCATAAAATCGAGTTCATACCAGTTTAATATAAACAGGCGCAGGTAATTTCTTAGAATACTTTTTTTCTCGACCATTATTCATTATTTTCAATAGTTTATATCTCTTAACAAAGTCAGAAAATCTAGACAAACCCGAGGCCCCCAAGCCAAACTCATCCTCGAGGTCCCGGCGCAACAGCACCCCCCGCTAAATCCGGCACTGATCGTAATATTATTTTTGAAAAAAAAACAATCTTTTTTTTTTATTGCCTAATAATTATTATATTTAGTGATGACGACACGAATGTTTTCGATTTATTATTATTGTTGTTGTCGCCGTCGATGTTCGTCGTCGTCAGCAGCCGCGTGCATTTCATAATATTATTTCAATTCATTATAATTTTATTCGACAAAAATAATATTTAATTTTTGCTTGGTCGGCGCAGGCGGCGGCGGACGCCGGGGGGGGGGCGGTCTGCGGCCACCAGATCCGTCGTCTGGCCGACCCGCCGACGACCGATCGCGCGCGCGTGTAAGTCTATAATGTCATTTTTTTGCAGTGATATCGAAATCCATAAGGCAGTCCGCGTCCAAAGACAGCGTGCGCAGCTCGCCGTGGCCGTTCAGAATCACCGAGAACCCGCTGACTACGGCATGATGACATGATACGCTTAATGCGATTATGTCATTAGCGCGCGCAGGTCGCTCTCGCATCCGGCGGCGAGGCGGGAGGTTGGTGCTATAGCAACTACAGTTCTACAACAACAACAACAACAACAACAATAATAATAAAATAATAATAATAATTATAGGTATACGCATATATATATATATATATATATAATTTATAAATATACTCAGTGGCGGCTCAAAATTTTTTCCCCTCATATTTAATGTTCTTACGCCGAGTTATACACTACCCGCCCCCCCAAAAAAAAAAAAATGTTCACTGCCTTCCGAGGAGTAAATTCTTAGGACGTAAGCGGTTAAAAGAAATCGAGTACTCCATTGGTATATACAGAAATTCGTGGAAGCAAAAATTCAAGCGATAAGTTAACAACTGTTTTCGTAATTACCTATTAGTGTATAACGTTATCGACGAAAGAATTAATAAATTTAATATTTCTATTCAATTCTTTACCACGTTTTAGAGCTTAAGGTACAATTTTCTGTTGCCGTACGACTTACCGTTAGAGCACGCGCGTACGGCTAAAAAATATATTTATTATTTAATTATCGACCTTTCAAAAATTGTTCAAATTACATTTTCTGACCATAGGACACCCACCAATATTTTTGCGAATCACGTGATTCAGACATACCTCCTTCGAGCCGCCACAGAATACACCACTCGTGCTCTGCAATTTCGCGTCGGCGTCGGCGAGTCGCGGGAAAAAAATTTCCGAACCGCGATCAGTCGAAAATTACTGACGAATACAATATATTGTTATAATAATATTACACCCTCTAGTTCGTCATATACGAATCCGGTCTGACTAAATCGTTTTGTTTTTTGTAGACGATTTTATACGCACGCTCATATTATATATATGTATGTATGTATATATGCGTGTGTACGTGTATACCTTTATATTTATTTATATTAAAACAGTAATACGTGTAATGACGTTAGGGATATTGTTGAGACTCATATCATCATCATCGAAAAAAAAAAAAAAGCTTCAGATGTAGTTTTCGCTATAAGCGGAGAAAAAAAAGCTCCGTAGGTATACATATATTGTTATGTTTAGGTACGCCTAATAATTAAATTTATATATTATTATTATTATTATTATAATATGGTATTATAATCGTTAACGAATAATAATAAAAAGAAAAAAAAAACGACGAGATGAACGAGTTATAGTTTAATAGACTGCACAAACACCTGCGCTTTTGTATTGTTTTTTTTTTTTTTTTTTAAT